>JAACJM010000018.1:600000-889197 GCA_013368315.1 Tetrapyrgos nigripes
ATTACTCTTAGCGTTTGCCAGTGACGTCGAAGGAGACTGAGGGACTTGGTGCAGATATTCCAGTTGTACAATCCGTTCTATACAGTCCAGTATATACAGTAGAAGTACATCAATGAGTTAAATAATGATATGAGCGTCTGAATGGTGTGAGCACTGAGCATCAACTGAAACATGTGCATTCCATGTGATGCTACGCGTCGCGTCGGTGGCTGAAAATATCAACCGACACGCAAAAAGAGAATGTGACCAGCGTCCGCAAAGATGTTAAACTAGGTGTGGAAAGTCTTCAGTGAGAGAATCATGTTAACATTGCTCCGAGTCATATAGTAAGCTACACCTAAGTACATTGTATTTGAATTAATCAATCCTAATAGGATCTCGTCATGCTCCAGAGCCCTCCAACAACGATTTTTGGAGCCAACGAATACACGCGGCTCCTGGAGACAGGTGAGCAGGATGTTTTAGACTAATAGGACTAGAAAACTCACTAGCTTTGATGTCCCAGTTTCTCATATCGCTTTTAAGACAACAAAGTGTGTCCAAGCTGTCTATTATTGACGGTCAGCTCGAGTCCATGTCTTCGAGAAAGTATAGCACTCACCTCCGTCTAGATACGGCCAATTAGCCATGAGCTGGTCTTGACGAGTGTCCCTTTCATTCCTCCTGTCAGCGTGGCGCTGCCACTCCTCAAGAGCCTGGCGGAAGAGCAGCTGCTCATACAGAGAGATGAAGCTGCATTTGGACGCAACATTACAGTCGTTGCACTGGATCTCAAGGATTCCAAGGGTATCAATGTCAACATCATGTGGCCTGTTGGGACAAAGGACGAGCTGGGTTGATATGGTAGGGTTGATCTCGCAGCAGATCATAAACCTTGCAAGTTGGAGAAAATCATGAGTAGGGGTATGGTAGCGGGAGGGTTTGTAGGGATGGTCAAGGGAAAGGCCCCGTCGATTCGGTGGCATGGTGAGAATGAGAGTGAGAGTTGTGGATAGTGAGTGTAGTTCATTTTCCGAAGTCGAGCTTTTATTGATGTCAATTCCGTGACAGATATGCACATACCAAATCCAGCACAAAGGCTGTTACCACACATTTGGAGAACAATAAAATCTTCAACTATTCCCGGTGCCGGCAGGAGGTGTAGTAAAGATTCCCATATATGTAAGTTACAGACACTTCAACCAAGTTAAATTTACAGGCTGATTACTACGGTTTCCTACACAGACACACCCAATGAACATTCGGACCAGATCTAAAGGCAAATTTACCCCTCTTGCACTCCCTACAACCTCCAGAAGACATGGTGGAAATTCGAAGTCCAAGACTGCCCCTGCCAGAGCCAAATCGGACGCAAAACCGAAAACCAAACAGGGCCATAGGACGAAAAAGTCAGAGGAAGAGGAAAATGAAGATGTGGATATGGCTGAAGAGCCGTTGGAGGATGGAGAAGTTGCAGAGCATGCTGGACAACCTGACGAAGAAACCCCAATGGATGAACGCCGCCCGCCTCCTCAGGAGTCCAAAACTCCAGCAAATACCAATGCTACAGAACCAAGTGGTCCTCACACTGATTCCCTGGAATCCAACAGTCCTCAATCTGGGACGCGTCGAGAACGATCCCTGACCCCCAAGCCCATCACTCCTCCAGAGCATTCCACCTGTAGCTCTGATGACGAAGACGAGAATGAGACCCGGAAACTTGGGACAACCCAAGAACGTTCCCCTGCGCCCTCCATGTCTCCCAAAGTCCCCAATGGCTCAGGTGACGAGAACGAGCCTCTGAACACTGAGACTGCTCAGTCTGAGACCTTCTCAGAGCGTTCCCCGCTCCCTACACGCAGCCTGAGGAAAGGCAAACGTATCTATTACAATGGAGAAGGTGAGTAGTTGTTCTTGATTCCTCAGAACTCCAACTAATAAGCTTATTTTCAGGTATTACTGTGGAGAGCTTCAATGAAGCCGTCAAACTTGTCAAGATCTACGCCGTTGAAGCCACATCCACCATTGCCGACATCACCGAGGTACTTTTTGATAACTTCAAATCAGAGGGAACTCCCTTGCGAATGGATTGAAGCTATCAACCAGGCGACTACAGAGCCTGATGAAGACCACAATGCCAGTGTAAGACGTCTAATGGATTATCTGCCTACCTTGCGCCAGTGCCGACCTACAGCAACGACAGTGCCGAGTGCCGTCCCTTCAATGTCTGGGGATCTTACCGAATCACCGAGCTTGTCCTCAGAGTCTATTCCTGCTCCTGAAGCCGATGTCGTGATGGCTCCTGGAGAGGAGTTAGTAGAGGAAAACGACGACGAGCAGAGTGTAGATTCGGGCGAGTCTGATGATTATGGTGAGACGGTGGAAAAGCAGAATCATATCACTATGAGCAAAATGCATACAAGGAAGGTGGCGCTGAAGCGGATGAGAGAAGAGGGCTCAGGAGAGCAGAAGGAAGAGACAGTTGGAAAAGGCCGAGTAGTGGAGTCACAGAAGACGCCCACAGTTGTGAAAGGCATGGGGAAAGGGAAGGAAAAGAGGAACGAGGACAAGGCCAAGGACGATAACAACGATAACAAGAACAAGGATGAGGACGAGGACGAGATCAAGAAGGCAAAGACAAAGACAAAGACAAAGACAAAGGCAAAGGGCAAAGGGAAGGCCAAGGGGAAGGGTGTTGATGAGGTCGGTTCAGCCAATGCTGAGGACGAAGCCCTTGACTTCATTACCGCTGCTGAGGACAACAACAACGACAATGATGAGCCTGGTCATCATTGGGGACCAATACCCGCTGAAGTGATGGCAAAGCTGTATTCTCACAGGTCGGCATACGAAGCGGCTGTCAAGAAAGTTTGCGAGGAAGCTGAGATATCCAACAAAGCAGCCTATTGTGCCATCGGAGACAGTGTCATTACCTCTTGGGACCCAAATTGGTTCAACATCTTTGAAAAGTGGTGGACGGCAGAAAATGGTAACAACAGACAGATTCCGGACGGTGGTAAGTCCTTTTAGTATCTAGTTTCTATCTATTAGTGGCTAATGGTATCTGTCAGTGCACTCTACTTCTTTCTTGGCTCAGAAGTGGGCAGACAAGTGGTTAGAGGTACTTGGGGACGACTGGCACGACCACACGCAATATGCTGAGGCTTTTGCTTGGTTGAAAACATGGTACCGAACACAATACAACGCAACAGACCTGATGAAGCAAGGACCGACGAAAGCTGCTATTAAGTCGACTGTGAAGATGATGGCAAACATGGTAAGTTGTTGATTTTTCCATGGGCATTCGTTCAGAGCTAATGACTTGTTAGGCACGACAAGCATATCTCAATTGTGGGCTATGGGTTGTTGGCTACGTCGTTGACCCCAACGGGAAACATAGTGTCATGTTTGGCCACGGTGACGAATATAGGGGGCTGAGAGAGAATAATCCCACCCAGATCAGGGCTCAACTCCATGATCTTGAGGTCCTGCTCGGCTGTGAGCATATCAAAGCCACCTTTGATTCACGCCAGCGAGTTCTCCAGGACATGGTTCAAGCTGCTTCTAAGGTCACAAACCATGACAGCGAGCGTGCCTTTCTTTTGGTGATGCTGAAGGGAGATATCAGTGAGTTGTAGATATCCTTTTGTCTTTGTCTATTGGCTTAATATTGTTTTTCTACTTTTAGCGGAGCTTGGGATTACATGTGGTCGGTTCCCTTGGAGACGTTGGCCTGATTTTGCCTACCAGCATCAACTGCGTATCATCAACTGGGATGATGGAGTGAAAGTACCTGGTGCTGGTGGAGTCAACAAGGCGGTAATGAAGACCCAAACGCCAACATCACTCACCAAAGCGAGAATTGACGAACTTCTGTGGCTGAAGGAGGCTTGGAAAAGGAAGGAAGATGACGCTAGTCCACCAGAGGAGCTCTCTGGAAAGGCATTACAAGTGGTATCCTGGACTGAAGGTATGTGCGAGTTTTCTTTGTTCAACAAAGCCAAGGACTTACGCCATGGTTGTCAGACGAGAAAAAGCTTCCAAAAGCGGAACAGGGTGACATTGCGCTGGTGATGTCAACGACAGGCATCAAGAAGGTTGCTGTCTGTCAGTCGGGCAGGTGGACTCTGGAAAGCACGAATAGCGGTGACAAGAAATTGAAAAAGTCGACCAGGCACAAGGCGAAGAAGAGATCACACACCCCAGCCACCGACGACGAGGACGACGACAAGGACATGGACAAGGACATTGATAAGGACAAGGAGAAAGGAGGCGAAGGTGTGAAGCAGAAAAGAGTTGGGAGGACAAGAGAAACCAATGGACAAGGGGAAGAGGATGAAGAAGAAGACGAAGGCAACACTCAAGAAGCACCGCAGGAGTTCCCATCCCCCTCACGTCATCTCTTCATGACATTCAGCCCACCAGCTGACGATACTCACGACCAATTGCGCCAAGACGCCAATCCCAGCCCCCTATCCTCACCAGTTCACCCAGAACCCACTACAGCCATCCGGGGACGTTTCATTACTGGTTGTCGTCAGGATAAATACCTGGAATCAAGTGATATAGAAGAGGAAAAAGATGGGGAGCAGACTGGAGGGGGAGATGCCAAAGAAGACGAGTCTCCACCTAGAGCCGGTCCAAGTCGCCTCAGATACTTTCCTACCGATGACCTTCCCATGCCATGGGCTATTCGCGCCAAGAAAAGCCCTCAAAATGCTGGTTATTGACCTTGTTTCGGTCCGATCTCCCCTAGGAATGAAGATGATGGCTTGGATGAGAGTGCGGAGTATGTCATGGTCCCCGTCTGTCGCTCTCAGCTTGAGGCGAATCCAGCAGCTTACAGGCAAAGGGTCCGGAAGGTACACACCCGCCAAGAAGACCATGAACGTCTCCCACAGTCAAGCGCTCCATTGGATAGAGGTAAACGCTGAAGAGGTGAACACGAGGAAGAGGACCTTGAACAACCGAGTCATAAGGTGCAGAAGATGCGGGCGATAGACTTTACACAGTTCCAGCGCGACTTGGGAAAAGGGAAGCAGAAGGCTGGTAGTACAGCGTCACAGGGAGTGAGGAGGTAATAGTTCTGTGATCAAGAAGACTCGCTAGTGTACTTGTAACTTCAAAATATGAGAGGGTACTTTGTTTGTATGTGTCCATAAAGAATATCTAGAAAAGTTTTACGTGCTTTGATGCACAGGACTGATTTGGGTGACACTATGTAAAGAGCCGTCTACTAATATACTTTAAGTGATTAATGTACATAAGTCAATCTGGTGGTTGAGACTGGGGCTAAACGATAGCGGTAAACCGTTGGAAAGACCATGCTGACTTTGCTAGCTAGGGTCCTCTCCTTCTCAGAAGGACTCTCATAGTACCATTCTCTTTCATGACATCTACCAGCTGTTGCCTGGAGGGACTAGGAGCTCCTGTTGGATTCGGGAGAGGGCCGCGGGAGCTACCACGCCATCTCTGGTAGCTCCCTCGCATTCGATGGGAGGCACTGGGAGCTACCACAGATGGCTCGGTAGCTCCCGCATTTCTTGAGAGGCACTGGGAGCTACCACAGATGACTCGGTAGCTCCCACACATTCCTTGGGAGGCACTGGGAGCTACCAAAGATGCTTCGGTAGTTCCCTTGGACTCCCTGGGATTTTTTGGGAGTTATTGGGAGCTACCACAGATGCTTTGTTAGCTCCCGTGGACTCCCTGCAAGGCACTGGGGGCTACCACGGATGGCTTGGTAGCTCCCTGGGATTTTTTCGGATGCACTGGGGGCTACCACAGATGCTTCAGTAGCTCCCTGGATTTCTGTTTGGGTGAGTCGAGGTACAGGAAGATCATGAACAGCACGCCTATGTGCTGTGTTGTCAATATCATTATCAGTTTATGCTGTGTATGTATTTTATTTATCATCATCTCAGAGGCAGAAATCTTTGACCTTGTTTGCAGTGCAATAATGTGTTAATTGTTGTTCACCTTGAAGTGTTTTTTCTGAATCTTGCATACATTAAGCTCTTGTTAATTAGCTCTTTAGTTTCAATTTTTTGGTGTTGTGATATTTATTCTGTACTGGGTGAAGTATAAGTCAAAAATTCTTTAAGGTCTATACATTCAAAGCTTTTCTTTCACCAGTGTAATACTGGTATTCAATCTGCACAGAGTATAATATAGATCAAAAAGTTAACCAAAATACATAAAATACTTAATTGCTACCATTGAGCAGTACATCTCACAGCAGTGTGCCTTACTGTTTAATTCATTAGTGGTGTTCCAACCTGGATTTGAATGCTATTTTGAGACTGGTACACACATAACATCCTATATATAGCAGCAAAATACAATAAAATACAATAAAATGCACAAAGCAAGCCTGAAAAACAAAATGGCAAGTTTTGGTGATAAAAGGGACCCCTGACACCCTGTGACATTGTGACAGTAGTGGAAGCTCCCAGTTGATGAATGTGAGCTCCCAGACACACCAGCTATGGGAATCCTGGGAGTCAAAAGCTCAATACCTGGGGGCTTCCTAGAGGTATTGGGAATTCCCATGAGCCTAGGTAGTCCCCCAGGTATTTACCCACCTTAAGGTCAAACTATGAACAGAGACTATACCACCTAACAAGGTAGGTACCAGGGGGTGCCTGAGGTGCTACCACAGCCCTTTGAGATCATCACAGACCACTCCAATCTAGAGTTCTGGTGAACAGCACAGGATCTCAGTTGACGACAAGCAAGATGGGCCCTTTGGCTATCACGCTTTGACTTCTGACTGGTCCATCACCCAGGCAAAGCAAATACCCAACTGGACGCTCTCTCTTGCCTTTCTTCCCACCAAGTTACAGACTGAGAAGACAACCTGGAAACCACAGTACTCAGACCTAAACACTTTGTAAGGCTTTCTGCTACTGCACTGGTCAACCCCCTAGAGGAACAGATTTGGCAGGTACTGGGGAGAGAAGTGGAGGTGTTAAAAGGACTAGAGAAGTTGAGGAAGGAGGGGTTGCAATGACTTGCCAATGGCTTACCTGAATGGGAGGAGGATAATGGATTGGTATACCACAAGGGGCAAGTCTATGCTCCTCCAGATGAAGAGCTGCGGAAGGCAATAGTAGAACAGTGCCACGATGAGCCTGGGACACTTGACCTGGTAACCTCACATTTCTGGTGGCCCACTGTTCACTCCTTTGTGGAGAAGTATGTTGAGGGATGTGACAAATGTGCCAGGAAGAAGCTGCAGCATCACCCACGAGCAGTAATATAACCCTTGGACGTACCCTTAGGACTCTGGGAAGAAGTGGGAGTCGACCTCATTACACAGCTACTGTCCTCGCAAGGTTATGACACAATCCTAGTCTGCACTGACCTCTATGGAAAACAAGTCCACACCCTTCCCTGCACCTCTAACATCACTGCCACTGAAGTCGCTGACCTATACTACCGAGAGATTTTCCACCTTCACGGCCTCCCACTTTGCTTTGTATCTGATCATGGTCCACAGTTTGCAGCCCAAGCCATGCACTCTCTGTTAGATCGTCTCAGGATCAAGCCAAACCTTTCCTCAGGCTACTGACCCCAGATGAATGGACAGACAGAACAAGCCAACCAGGAAGTGCAGAAATACCTGCGTCTCTACACTAACTATAGGCAGGATGATTGGGTAAAACACCTTCCTATGGCCGAGTTTGTTCTGAACTCCCACACACACTCTGCACATGGCTTGGCACCCTTTGAGGTGACTTATGGCTACCTTCCCCTGTTCAACATACTGGTGGGCCACCACACAGGCATCCCAGATGTAGAAGATCAGCTCAAAGTCCTAAGGCAGGTTTGAAAAGATGCAGGGTCAGCATTACACCTAGCCAAGTGCCATATGAAGGAAGGGTACGAAAGAGGGAAACGGAAGGGACATCAGTTCAAGGTTGGAGACTATGTTTGGCTGAGTACGGAAGACATTGACTTGAAACTTTCAAGTGACAAGTTGGGGGATCGACAGTTGGGACCATATGAGATTATGGAAAAATTTGGAGAGTTAGACTATCGGTTAGACCTCCCTGAATCTCTTAATCATCTGCACCCAGTATTCCATGTCGACAAACTCTACCCCTACAAGGGTAATTTGCTGAATGTGCTCTTACCTGGGGAGCCAGAGCCAGTATATCTCGAGGGGGAGGATGAGCCTGAGTATGAAGTGGACACTCTTCTGGATAGCAGGATACAATGGAGGCGACTGGAATACCTTGTCAAGTGGAAAGGGTATGACGACAGTCATAACTCATGGGAGCCAGTTGCAAATCTCAAAAATGCGAAGCACAAAATCACAGCATTCCACAAGAAACACCCAGAGGCAACAAAGACTTAGGATTCATTGAGGACGATGAAGTGTAGGAGGGGGGTAATGTCATGATGTCTATATTTGGTACTATTTATTTCTTCTTATCTCTGTATCCTCGGATCTTTACACCATATGACTCTTGTTCCACATGCTATGCACCGGACCTTTCATTTCTCTGATACAGCTTTGACAGCTTCTTGACAGCTTTCCTTACAGCTTTCTTTACAGCTTTCCTTACAGCCTCCCTTACAGCTTTACTTTTACATATATAAACCCTGTCCTGACACCTGGTTCCCCATCTCAACCTCTTTGTCATTGGGACCAGGTGTGTATTTCCCTTTTCATTACTTCTTTCACCTTTACTGATGGACACTGTAGTTCCAGTACTTACTGTTGTCTGTTAGGTATTTCATACATTCTTTGTTGTTGGGACCAGTTCCAGTACTTACTGCTGTCTGTTAGTCAAGTCGAGTCCATAGCTCCTCGTTATCGCTATCTAAGCACTCGCCTCTTTGTGACACTCACCAGTTGTTAGCTTTGAGACAGTGCACCTTATCTTCACTTTGGCTGCCCTCAATAATTGGCACATCTCAGGTGTCAATGTTTCTAGTGTCTACTTATATGGCATACTCGAAGAAGAGACCTATATGGAACAACCAGAAGGTTTATAGACCTGGAAAAGAGTGCAAAGTATCTGGTAACTTCATGCTCTATATGGACTTTAGCAAGCAGGTCTTGCATGGTGGAAAGGTCTCGACAAGTTCATGGCAGAACTCAGTTTCAAGTGAATCGATTCTGATGCTGTAATCTTCGTTTATAACATGAACGACTCAATTGTTATTGCTGTTGTTTATGTTGATGATGCCCTATTCTGTGGAGAAAACAGAAAGCTAGTCCTTGAACTGAAGGCAAAATTTATGAAATGGGAATGCAGGGATCTTAGCAATGCTAAGGAATTCCTTATAATGAATATCATCAGGAAAGGCAGCAAGATCTATCTCAATCAATGCACTTACCTTGAAAAGGTACTAGAATGATGTCGTTTGCAAAACATGAAAGCTTCTGCTACTCCATTACCTGCAGGATATTATCCTTCAAAGAACAACTCTCCAGTTGACCCAGTTCTTCATCAGAGATACCAAACTGTTATCAGCTCTCTACTTTACATTATGTTAGGAACCTGTCCTGACATCACCTTTGCAGTTTTCAAACTAGCACAGCATTCAGCAAACCCATCGAATGATCATTTAAACAAAGCTCTTTACATTTGTTGTTATCTTCTTCGTACTCAACATTATGCTTTGGTGTACAACAGATCCAAGAAATCGGTTACAGATGCTGATCCATTAGGCACAGGCTCTGATTGGGGATCAGATCCAACTACTTGACAATCACATACAGGCTTCTTCTTAACATTAGCCCGTGCCACATTTAGCTGGGTATCCAGAGCACAGAACACAATTGCACTAAGCTCTACCGAAGTGGAATACATGGCACTAAGTGATTGTAGTTGCCAAGTTATCTGGGTCAAGTCTCTTTTAGAAGAGATTGATATGAAGATGAAAACAGTCAACATATATGGGGATAACCAAGGATCTATCTTTATTGCATCAAATCCTGTCACAGAAAACATTTGAAACACATAGACGTTAAATATCACTTCATCTGAGAACAGGTTGCAAACAAGAAAGTCATGGTACTATTTATAGACAGAAATGTTAATCCCACTGATATGTTTACAAAGAATCTTGGTCGCACAAAGTTTGAGAAGTTTAGATCACAACTAGGACTTCAATTTTATACAAGTTGAAGAACCTTGGTACAACGTATCTTATAATGAAGATGAACCTCGGCTGCTTAGAGTGCCACTATGCTTATGCACACTAACTGTGCAGCTTAGCAAGGGCGAGTGTTGAACTGCGCATTATGTAAGCAGCCATCAACACGACGATAAGGAATCACAACAATGATGTGATAAGAATCTTATTATCTATGTTTTATTGTCTGGGACTTATTGTCCTTATCTTATTGTTTGTAGCTTATTGTTCTTAGGTAGTCACATGTATTGTACCCTCTAGAACAGTATAAAAGGGCTCCTAGATTACCCTCTAATAACAAGGAATTCTCCTACATCTCATCACTCTTAACCTTTAATGAACTGCTCTAACAAGCACTTTAAACATCCCCAGGTAAGTATGCAGTTGCTGCTACATATATAGAACATAGCCTGCTCAACACTCTCCCAAAAGACTGCATACTCTTGTGTACATCTTTGTGCCCAATCGCGCAATCTGCGCACGTCAAAATCGAATTCTCTTGACCCGACTGCAGTTTCCATGGGACGTCAGATACTTCTCAATTGACTGCACAACCTCAGGCTCTCAGGCTGTTGCACGTCATCCTAACACATTTTGTCTTTGTTTTTCTCCTTGCTTCGTAACCTTTCCGCTTTTAGATCTACACAATTTATGCTTACTACCTTCCGTCTTCTGTCGGCCTTATGGATTTTGTCTGCAAAGGGTGCTTGAGACGTTTTCCCCACGAACGCGACCTTGATGCACATCAACTCAAGGTGAAAAATCAACCACTTTGCACAAAGGCTGGTGCCGTAACACAGGCTCAAAAATTGCAAAGTAGCTGTGGTGCTCCTTGTAGATTTCGGCCATGTCAACGTGTCTCTACTTCTGCAAGATCTCCAAAACCATCGGCCACTCCCGTTCAGCATAACAAAAATGATATGCAATCATCAACCCCTTTTGAAGGGGACTTTTTTGGGGCTGCAGAAGATTACAATGAAGGAGAGTTTCTGGGATTTGATGAGGGGACAGGAGGCCACCACGATTCAGATGAAGAGGATGAGGAAAGTGACAGAGATGATGTTGGACTGGAGCAGATCTGGGAACCACCACGACCACCGACAGAGCCCAATGCAGACGACATGGACATAGAAGTTGCACAGCTGCCTACTCAGCCAAATCCGCTTTTATGCCACTTGCCATCAGAACGGGATGGTATACATATCTCGAAATTTGGGGGTCGTGCGGGAGAGACCTTACCAGGCTCGACGTTGGACTCTGCTTACAATGGTCGAAATGGGTTTTTGCGGTATCAGTCAAATATTCCGGGAGCCGAGAACAACATATGGGCGCCATTCATTTCGAAGATTGATTGGGAAGTTGCACGTTGGGCAAAGACACGAGGAACAGGCTCAACAGCCTTCTCTGACTTGCTAGCTATTGAAGGGGTGCGTCATTTGTTCTCCATTTCTAGTACATGCCAACTTATCACCTTAGCTACTTAGATAGCTGAAGCTCTCGGTCTTTCCTATTCCAACAGTGGAGACCTCAACAAAATCATTGATGAATCCCTACCCACTTGACGCCGTAGCTATATTAGCTTTTCTTAAGATTCTTGTGAATTTTGTCATTGCAACTTAAGACAGCTCAAGTCTGTCTCAAGTCCTGTATTTACAGGTATATACACTATAGAATACATTGGACACTACCTGGTATCCATCTCAAGATGGCTTAAGCTATCAAAAATGGTAAGACGGCTTGTGATATTGATAAAGTGAAGATGATACCATCTTGAGACAGCTTAAGATATGCAAAAGGGAAGACAGATTTAGATGTGAAGATGAGAGCCATATTAAGATGGCTCAAGATATGGAGAAAGTGATGCTTGTAATAGTCCACCCCACTCAAATCCAACTTAAGACGCCCATTAAGTCAGAACTAAAGAGTCCAGTCCAAATCCAGTCCATGTGCGAGACGTGAGATTTAAGGAACTTCAGTAATTCCAGCCTTAACCTAAAGTCAGGGGTGGAGAAAAGGAGAAAGGGCAACGCACTGTTTAAGTCCAGGTGACCGGTCAAACATGGGAGTCTTTTCTGGCTGGATGCTCAACAACAAACTAACCCATAGTGTAGTTAGAGAAGAAGGTAACAGATAAAATAAAGTAAGACAAACCTCAGCCATAACCTTGCAACATAGAGTGAGGATGCATCCACTCTATTTATCGCATGTTTGAGTGTTCATACTGGAGTAAAAGCATCGAAAAGGTGCCTATATTATGCGTAGTCATTTCATTCCTGATATATGCCCATCAGAATGTCACCAGGGTGAGGAAAAAGGCAATGATGTACATGAGAAGGTTTCTGTAGTAACCACTGTGTCAGGTATTGGAAATGGTGGGAAACCAGGGACCAGAAATAGGACTGAGAGGAGAGAGGAAAAGGTTCAAGACAGTGTGGGCTAGAAAGAGCGAGAATGAAGATGATGGCAAGGTTGATGGAGGTTGCAGTTAAGAGTCATTGTCAATTGTGACAAATCACAAAAAGACGCGTCAGGTCACGTTTGGTTTCATCACGCATGTTTGTTATTTTAGCAACTTCAACAAGAACAAGCACCACCACTATTGTCAGCCTTGCAGCAATGATGACGGCCATAACAACAACAACAGTGAGTACGCTCTTAGTATTCCGACTATCTTGTCTCTATCATACCCTATGCTTTCCTTTTCACAACCTTTTTTCTGACCTCTCTCCGTCTATATATACTCATTTAAGTTAGCCACTCCCTGGTCAAAGAGAACTGTGATACGACTCTCGGTAGTTGTGGGACTACGACAACTGTAACAGAGATAGATGGGATGAACCTTCACCTTGCGATCATGACTGTGACCGTTGAGGAAGTGGCAAGGGGGTTGGTTATGTTGAAGTTTGGGTGTGATGTTTGGTGTTGATGCAGGAGAAAGGGGGTAAGGGTGGGGATGCAAGGAGTCAATGGCGATAGAACCAAGCCTGATGGAGAAGAGGAAACTGGTAGAAGGGAGCATAGTTAGAGGTGAGTTTTGTTTTTATCTCTAGTGAACTGTTCTTGGGGTTCTTGGCTTCTTGATCTTGCTGGCTGACTGGTTGACCAGTTACTGATGCACTCTCTTTTTCTTCTTTTTTTTTAGATTTCCAGTCATTGTCACAACAATGCCCAACCTGCATCCGTGCCCCTGCCTATATGTTCATCCGGATGTCATAGTACACCTGCCATGAGTGACAATTGTATCACTACCATTGCCTTCTTTTTCTTTCGTTGGTTCTTAATGGCTGTCTTAAGTCCAACTTGAGTCAAGGTTTCTTTAAATCTTGATCTGCCTTACTTTCATTATGTTTGAAACCATCTTAAGACAGCTCCCATCTTCACTAATTTTTACATCATAATTCATCTTCCTTTTCATATCTTAAGCCATCTTATGCTGGCTCTCATTGTCACTTTTTCAGGTCCCAAGCCATCTTACCTTCTTCATATCTTAAGCCGTCTTAAGATGGCTGATCATCTTCACTTTAATAATATCTCAAGCCAATCTATAGCTTATATACTCGTAAATACAGGACCTGAGACAGACTTGAGCTGTCTTAAATCGCAGTGACAAAATTCGCAAATATCTTAAGAAAAGCTAATATAGATTCATCTCGACGTCCTTCATTTGTTCAAGAAGAAATCTGCGTAGCTGGGAAAGCTATTGATACATACAAACGCGATGTCATGGAGTGTATCAAAGCATTATATGGAAACCCCGAACATGCCCAATATCTTTTCTTTGCACCTGAGCGTCACTATGCTGACGCTGACACCACCCAGCGCTTGTATCATGATTTCCATACAGGAAAATGGTGGTGGGACACTCAGGTATGATTTATTTTACCCATCAATCAGACGCTTGAGTGACAATCATTTTCCATTAGATTAAGGTTGAAGAGAAGACACCTGGTGCTACCATCATTCCCCTGATCCTCTCAAGCGATAAAACGCAAGTAACGCTATTCCAAAACAAATCAGCATATCCCGTGTATCTTACAATAGGCAACCTACCCAAGGAAATACGACGAAAGCCCTCCCAGCAGGGTCAAATCCTTCTCGCATACTTTCCCACTGACTGCCTGGAACACATCAAAAACCAGGCTAGTCGCCGTCGTACCATCACCAATCTTTTTCACGCATGTATGAGGGCTGTATTGGCACCTTTGAAGAAGGCTGGGTCTGTCGGAATCAAAATGAAGAGTGGAGATGGTGTCTGGAGAAGGTGTCACCCGCTACTAGCTTCGTATGTTGGGGACTATCTGGAGCAGGTGCTGGTGACTTGTGCCTACTATGGAGATTGTTCATTGTGCGAGATAGAGAAGGATGAATTGGGTATCTATCTGTGTAACAAGTGCCCTCGGAATTTTCAGAAAGCTGTTGATGCTCTGAAGTCTTGTCATATGGCGGAGTGGGAAGATAACTGTCTGGAGTAGTGATGTGCGGGCCTGGGCTTGGCCTGAAGCCCCGGGCTCAGGCCTGGTTTGGAAGGGCTCGGGCCTTGTATTATCCAGGCCTGAGCCCTAAGCCCAAGCCCAATGCGGGCCGGGCTGGGCTTAGGCCTGAGCCAGGGCTTTACTATGCTGAAATACTCAAATGTAACTCGTAGATAGTAACGCAAATAAAAATATTAAAAAAGACTCTAATTACACTATCACATCCTCCCATTCGTTGTCGTTGTCGTTGTCGTCTTCTGGCTGTCAGATATCAATATAAGTACTATCCCTCACTAATTCCTGCTGCTCTTCGCATATTTCCACCTCATCAGCTATATCCTCTTCCTCCAGCCTGTACTCAGTTTTAGATGTTGCATGCTCTCGGAAAATCAAGTTGCGTTTGATTAAGCATTTCAAAAACTGCAATGCCTCCACCAGATCACTCTTGAGGCGGTTGCGGCACTTCAAAATCACTATGCCGCCACCTGAGAAAGCACGCTCACTTGAAACCAATGATCCCATGATAGCAAGATAATCCCGCGCGAGTGAGCTCCATGTGGGATATGTTGATGTCCATGACTACAAAGAAAGTCAGCAGACAATGTAAGAACAAAAGGTAAAAAAGAAATTTACCCCCCACCACTTCACGATCGACATCCCTTCCGGCACCACATCTATTGTGCTCAAGTACAGATTGAACTCGCTGCGCCATGGCTCAATCTTGATGGGATTTCCAGCGGACTCACGGGTCTGAGTCATGGGTCCATGATCATCTTCATCATCTGAAACTTCACGTAGCAAAGTACTGTTTGATTTAGTGAGCTTGGCCCTTTGCAATGTATTGGCAGAGGCTATCTGATTGATATCCGCATAATGTGCCTCGAACTAATACAGAAAGCTCAGCATTAGCTGTGAAAGACTGTAACATAGTACTTACAATCTGTTCAGTAAAGACAACAGCTTTCTTATACTCCTCTTCGCTCCAGTTGGCTTTAATGTATGCCATCTTCTGATTAGGATCAAGTACTAAAAAATATTCCATGCATGTAAGTACAAAAACTTAAATAGATAGAAAAAAGAATCAAGAAAAAGGCTCCAGAAAGACTCACCCATTGAGAACACATACACATCGGAATCTGATGTCTTGTTATAATAGCCTTCAAGTTTGTTGGCACCTGCTTGCATTGCTTGCGTAAATTTGAAGTACTTTGGTTGTGGAGTTTTTCGAGCGCAGGGAGGGCATTATGGAGAGTGGGGTCATGCTCAGATGAAAAGGCTTGCTGAGCTTTATCCGCAGGCTAAAATAATAAGTAATATTAGTGAATAACTTCAGATTCATTTCTTCGAGACCGTAAAATTTGACCTACAGCAAGAAGGTCAATAAATGTATCAACTTCTATCCATTCCTGTTCAGAGAGAGATAGTGCATCAAGCTTGCGTCGTTTTGTGAGATCCTTCTCCTCCCGTGAGAGCTCGTAGATGAAAGTTTTGATGAACTGTTCACAGGTCAATATCTTTCACTGTACAATAAGAATCCAATCTCACCGCTTTAAGTGCTTCTGCCCGATGAAGCATGGTGTACATTGAGGACCAGCAAACCACCATGTCAAGTAGAAGCTGCAGAGCTTTGCCATTTGTACGAAGTTGCAGATCAAGGAATGCCTGCTTTCGCTTTGCAGATGAACGGACCTGGAAGGCATTAAGTGCTCAAAAGTATATTGAAAGCATAAAATAGTACCTTAACAACGATTGCTCTAACAAGTCCAAGTACGTCGCATTCCATGGCATCAAGATTGGGCTCGTGAGAAATTGGAGATTGGGGATCATAGTGGCTTGCTTTTGAGTGCGCTGAAATCAAGGCTTGTGTGGCGAGATTGATAATATGTGCAAGACATCTAAAGAAGCAGTTAGCAATCGACGTCGTTGTACTAGATAAATATTCAATTCATCACCGGATATGTCTGTTTACATGGTCCCATTTCTTCATACCTTGGCGGGAGTGATGGGAGTTTACCAAATATCCAAGGGTATGGAGCATGGTACCATTATTTGACGCATTGTCACAGGTGACCCAACCCAGCTAGATGTCTGTAAGCAGCGCTATCAATTATTCTAATCAGAAGATAAGACTTGCCTTATGTACAATCTTGAATCGGCGGAGAATTCTGAAAAGTGCACACCCTAATGCAATGCCATTGTGGGAAGAGCTCATCTGTGTGAACCCAAGCAGCGCCCCTTCAAGCTTCCACTCGCCACCAGACTTCTCCTCGATCCAGTGACCAGTTACAGCAAAATACGCATCACCATTTCCCACCTGCCAGGCATCACAGGTAATTGAAATGGTACCTTTGACCGCATCTGACTGCAAATAGATGATTAAGGAAAGCCGACAATTTGACATGGGTACTCACTAAAAGCCACTGACGAAGGGATGTGATATTCTTCTTGAACAAGTCAATGATCGCACGTTGGGTGGCTTTGCGACCGGGAATTTTGACACCTTCTGTAGCGCGAGCAGCTATGTTGATCATGTTCTGAAATTTGGGATGGTGAATAGCATCTGCAGGCTTCGAAATTTTGCATTGTTATGTGCAAAATGACAGTCATAAAAAGATCTTACAAACCTGATTAGTCTCTGCAAGCCACTCAATTGCTGCTTCAAGGAAGAGTGCATCGGAATAAGGAACAACAGTCTCTTTTGGAGGTAAAGACTGTACATGTCCATCCAAGGTGCTCTGTGTGTCTTCTTTTTCCTTGCGACGGGCTACAGTATCGGCTGGAAGCATTGAAAGGAAGTTATTCCCCGCTGCCCAGTTTCGATACCTCCCCTAAATCTCAACTTAATCAAAAGATCTTGATTGAACGAAAAAAGAAATACACACCCCATGATTACTTTGCATGTGCCGTCTACATGTCGTCACATCAGGTACAAGATCTTTCCTAGTGGAGTGTTTAAATTAAAGACACAATTGCATAGAGAATCAATACGGATGTGCTTACTTGCATATTCTGCATTTCTTCTTTACTTTTCCGCACACTGTAACCTTGTCAAAGAAATACTCAATATCACGGGTAGGCGAGAGCTTGGGTTCATCTTCCACTTCTGAGTCCGAAATCATGTCGAGATCAATGATGGCTGACTTGATGATGGTTGAATCAGCTGAATTCGTAGCTGGCGTAGTGGTGGCTGACACAGCGGCAGGCTTTGAACACTTCTCTGAAGTGTGTAAGAGTGATTTTGGTCAGTATATCAATGAGAAAATACAATCATGATCCAAAACAAATACGCACTTTTAGACTGATGATTTTGATTTGCATTATCAGCCTTTCTCTTCGTTCCTTCAGCTTCGTTGCGGGCACGTTGATGATCAGAGAGCTCTATGTCACCAATATTATTTGGATCAGTGACTTTTGCTGCTGCCGTACGAGTGCGTTTTTCAGAAGTGGAATTACTCGGAGTCTGAGTCTCAGACATGAGGGAAATGGTGTACTGCTACGTGGATTTCTTTCTAGTATTTATAGTACATCTCAATCGGAATACGCTGACCGATTCAAAAGGAGAAAGACCCAAGGAAAACTGCGGAATATATGCAGACAAACCATCAAACAGGTCTGAGCCTTGATAGTACCGATGCTACCATGTGGAGAGGCATGCTAGCAGACGCACAAGTCAGTAAGAGCTCATATAAACCCTGAAGAGAAGGAATGAACGTACAGGGAGGCCCATTGGACCATCGACAGCCATTTTTGACTGTCCGGTGGCGTCAAAGTACAAGAAGGAAACGGCGGACCATCATAGAAAAATGCTGCGTTTAGGGGCTATCCCAATTTAGAAAAGCCTAGGGCCGGCCCGGGCTTCGGGCTTTCCAAATGTGCAAGCCAGGCCCTCAGGCCCTTCAAGCCCTGCATTGGGCTTGGGCTTGGGCTGGCTTTCAGGGCCTGGTTTAGGTCGGCTTGGGGCTTCAGGCCCGAGCCCGCACATCACTAGTCTGGAGCAGAACATCAAGCCTGTCCAACATCCCTTCTGGGACGACCTTCCCTACTGCGACATTTTCCAGTCCATTACTCCGGATATACTCCACCAGATGTACCAGGGCCTGATGAAGCACCTCATCGGTTGGCTGACTGATGTCTGTGGTAAGGCGGAGATAGATGCCCGTGTGCGCCGTCTTCCAGCCAATCACAGTATCCGCATTTTCCATAAAGGGATTTCATCTCTTTCCCGTGTCTCTGGTACCAAGCATAAGCAGATGTGCTCATTCATCCTCAGTGTGATCACCGACATTCCTTCCCTGAGTACCACTCAATCAAACCAACTTTTGGCAGCAACTCGTGCCATGCTCGATTTCCTCTACCTTTCCAATTATCCCATTCACAGCCAGGAGTCACTGCAATCCCTGTCCAACTCACTCCAAACTTTCCACTCCTACAAGCAAATCTTCGTAGATCTGGGTATTCGAGACCAGTTTAACCTACCGAAACTCCATTTTCTTTCCCATTACACCACTCGCATTGAACAATTCAGCACAACAGATAATTACAACACCGAGACCACCGAACGACTCCATATAGACTTCACTAAATCCGCATATTGAGCAACAAACCACAAAGATGAGTATCCACAAATGGCTCGCTGGTTAGAGCGGAGGGAAAAAGTCCTGGATCACTCTACATACATATCCTGGAGACTATCACCAGATTCAACTCCATCTTCCTTTGACACTGATGTCGAAATCAACTCTTCTTCTGGCAGACGCTATGATTTCCCAGGCTCATGACAAACACTATCAGACCTGAAGTTACGAGGCCTTTAGGCTGAGTTAACTTACGTCGACCTCCAAAATTTTTCCACGGGTTCAGTCTCCCACCCCTTTTTATCCGGTTACTACTGTCTAGACTCGGCTGCATTCAAGTGCCACTAACGTCCATGACGTGCCAGTGCGTCAACTCGTCTACCTCTCAAAAGCTTCTATCCCTTTCATTTTTATTCCGCTCCTCTCAAGCATCCTTTCGCTCATCCTCTTTTACACGGTTGCATCTGAGATGTGATATCAAGTATGTAAACGACCAACGAGCACGGATTGCAATAAAGGAGAGCAGTCAGCCTGTCCAACACTGAGTAGCCTCACCGCAAATCCTACTCACTTGGCGGCCGTCAACATCTCCATACCGATCCGTGGTCTTATTCATCCCTCATTATCCTCCCTCCCTCTGATGTATGTATCCATCTATCTACATACATCCGTGCTGCGTCGTCCTTCTTCATTCCAGCCTGTGTCACAGTATCAATACAAAACTCGTTGTATTTTTAATAATCACCTGCGTATCCGTTTCTTCTCTATAGTCAATACACTTCTATATTTACTTCTTCTTCGAAGCTAGTCCTCAAGGGTCATATGAGGATCCTCACAGGATACATTGATTGATGCGCTTTACGGCCGGGACCCACTTTCTTTCACCTTCACTGATCTTCACATAGTTTCAGACTTACAGCTTGGCGCGATCACCTGTCCAGGCCAACTTCGAGGTGGTTTCCACTTATCCTTCACTTCGATACGTCCACTGCACATTGCGCAAACTCATGGACAAATATTTCAATTTTGAGCAAGCAAGTAAGTCCTATCTTCGACATTTTTTATATATGCCCCTCAAGTTCCCCATTTTATGGCCAGGAGCTCTCCTCAACAATCTTCAGGCAGAACGAAATAATCTAGACCTTAAACAATCCAGGTCATTGACCGTTGACTCCGTATGTTCTTATATCACGCTCTTACCAAGACTTTGAACCTGATGTTTAATAATTTTTATTGCTGTTCGCAGAACGGTGATGTACAAGTTCGCAGATATACAGAACCACATTCCTATCGTGTAACGAACCCAGTAGTTGTCGCGAATGAGAGTGGCCCATATGAAGAAACAATCTTCTGACTCCAAGGAGTTATCTATGAACAAGAACTACCTCCTGTTAGCTTGGTCAGGTACGCAATTCTGAATGTTCAGTGTTGCCTTTGTTGTCTCATAAAATTATCCAAGCGGAGCCTATGCACGTAAACAAGCCCCCTACCTCTGACAACATATTGGCATCCTAGGCTTGGGTCTCCCATACATGACTGCTTCTATTGATAAACTCCATCTCCTTTTTTCGAAATTCCAGCATGCTCTGACTGGCCACACTCTCAACCCCTGGATACCAGACACCTCGTTCGGCTCTGGCCATGTTGGAGTTACTGCTAGTTGCCGATATTTTGCAGTTGGCTCAAATGCCTTGGGGAAGCAAAATGTGCCATTCCGAGATGGTGTTGATCCCGACGGAGTACTTCAGTCTTTGCTCAAGGATGGCGTGGCTCACACAGAAGAAAATGATGTGCTTTACATGAAGGCTTCAAAGCCTGGGAAGAAGTGGCGGTAAGTCCAGCGTTCTTTCTAAAAGTCTTCCCCCAATATGACGGCGCGTACCTAGCTATACAGACGTTCAACCGGGCGCTTTTACCGTTGGTGATATCGTCGAGATACAGTTCATTGTGATTGCAGTTCGACAACACAATGATGCATATAAGATGCTCATGATTCTAAAGTCCATTGTTTTGTTGAATGACACTGTTTCCACTGTGCATATCTCTACTTGTCATCAATATTTATCCTCATTATCAGTTCTGTAGGCTGCAACAATTGCAAGAAACACTGCAATTTCTTCCCAAGCATCAACCACCACCACCACTGGTCTTCTGAAAAGGCTGAGATATGAAGACAGTTCCGACGACGATGATATTGTTGAAGAGCAGTGAGTACGGAGGGGAATCGCTAATCTTAGACTGAATCATGACAAACACTAACCAACGTCTTACTTCGCCTTTCTTACCTCAGTATTTGAAGAATCCATAGCAACACACGGAGTAGAACTGATGTAGCTTCAAGTAGTACATAGATGATCTTTAATTATGAATGTAAATCCTTTTAAGCTGACCTGTGACTCCGACTAGGGCACTCAGCGTATCGGATGCGGATCAGATGCTCTCCGTTCAGATGAGAGACTCAGAAGTCCCAATCCGCATCAGCAGATGGGTATCCGAGCCACTCTGAGCCACTGTCTAAAGCTTCGCATGTGTGCCTGAGAACAATGATGTGTCACTGAAGCTTGGAAGCCTCAAGTAATTTTGATGCCGATTGACTACGCATTTCTGTCCCAAAAGGAACATGATGCAGGCTGGAACCAATGGACGTAAGTTTCACGCGTTCCTCTCTGCTTACTCTACTTTGGTTCTGGGCCAGAAGTTATAACATCCGTTGGTTCTAGTATGCATCAAGTTCTTTTTTGGGACAAAAAAAGTTACAGTTATTCTGGTACCGAGACTAGAATCTGCCAAGCTCAATGGACTGTATATGTGAGGGACATGCGAGCCACTATTTCTCTACAAATGGACCAGATAATTCTATGACAATCAATTTTTTTTACAACATCCGTTGGTTCTAGTGGGCATCAAGCTCCTTTTTGGAACGAAAAATGTAGAGTTTTTCTGGTACCGAGACTAGAATTGCCAAGACCAGCTAATAGTTTACACTTGTAAAAGTCCAAATGCTGCACCCTTGAATATTCACTTTCTGACTTTCCAAATCTACTGACCACACTACTGGCAAGGCATTGAAAATTATAAACGATCTGTGAACTACTCTCGCTGCATTGTTGACCCTTTTGTCGACCCTATTTTCATTTCCATCATCTTCAATTACACTGCAGCTAGCTTCCTTTTTCTCCGCTTGGACTTCGGAGCCTTCTGTATGATTTTCCTTTGACGAATCAGCAATCAAATTCCGATTTGTGTCAAGTGCGTCCATATTAATAGGGTCAACATTGTCAGGGTCCCTCAATTTTTTGGTATCCTTGCCAAAACTTCAACTCCGTGACTGCTGAATTGTGCTTCCAAGGAATGGAGACAGTATTGACATTTGTACTTGGGAACTTCTCTGTCATTTGTTCTAAGTTTTTCCGGACAGTATCGTGCGACTTGTTCCAAATTTTCAGTCTCTGTTCATCTATAAACACCTTCACTGTCATCGACTGGTCCAGAATTGCCCTCTCCTCTATGACCAAGAAACCCAATCCCGATGATTTTGGTCTGACTGATTCTGAGGATGACATCTCTCCTATCGAAGATTTCAATGAAAAACTCGACTCCAAATTACCCAGGCGTTCTAGTCGAAAGTAAGTCTTCCATCTTATATTTACCATTATTCTGTTTTGTTCACTATATCTGTTGAAGGCGTCGACAACCAGCCAGGCCCGATGCACCAGCAATGCCAGTTACACCAAGAAGACCACCCAAATCAACTCGTCTTGTAGTTCCACCAGCTCCAAAGCGTCCACGAAAAAGGTCATTGTCAATATTTATTAGATTCTCACAGCTACTGATCCACTCCTTCAGCAAAAACACAGTTCCTTACCCCGAGATGGGCCCGTATAATGTCTCTTCTTTCCAAAAGCCACGCCGCTGCTTACTCGAGAAATTTCTAATGTAGGCCTTTTACACAACCTTTCCCTGACACTGCATCATCGTAGGTTTTTACACCTATCGAGTTACTCATTGACGGTCCTTATGGTTAACAAATATCTTTCTTAGATTGGCACGGACAGTCACCAATGATGCGCCGTACGCCATACGCCTTTCACTATGCTCAGCTACTAACGGCCTACATATTTTCAGTCTCAATTATACGTATCCAAGTTTAGCCCCTCCATTTACCTCTGGGATCCCCGCCTCTTCAGCAAATTTTAGCCACTTGTGAGTGTGAATCATCATCTCATCACTACGCTTGCTCCGTGCTAATATCCTCTTCTCTGGGTGTTTAGTAATGTTCCTCCTTTGTAAGAACCATACCAAGATGCATATACTCTGCTCATATATATCTGGAATCATCAGTTCTCCAATCCAGTATTACAAGTTGAACGACAATGCCGCCCCTGCTGCTCCCCAAAACTTGGTCGCAAAAGATGCTGCTAGGCAATCGGATCTCTATGTGTTGTCATCTATGTGAGTTACTTGTGATTTGTTGTGAATGCTTCTCGTTGCCTTCCTCTCATGATCATAACATAGTGTGGACGAAATCTGGCGTCCAGACACCAGAATATTTGCTTTGTATGTGATTCACTATCTTTACCACTGTCAGTATCTCATTTCATGTTACTTTCTTTTACAGCCGCAGACTATATGCATTGTAAGTCGCTCGTATCGTCTTCATCATGTCATCTTCACATGAGACTTTGACAATCTCCAGTATCAATGAGATTGTATCAGATTTTTCGAACGGGCCACCACTGTAAGCGATTCCTCAGCTCTTCAAATTTCAAATTACTCAAACATCGGCCTCAAACATCTACCATATACAGGGAAGTTGTGGAAAGCTCACTAACAGAGAAGCTTATCGCTTCGTTCATTCATGAACTGTAAGTTGCTATGCTACACTCTCCCCAATGGATTTTATAAACCCCTTCCAGGTTCACCACGGATCACGATCCAGAACTGCTGTGGGACTCTGCCAAGCTTTTTCTGACTCGAAACCAATGGGAAGACATGGTGGTGTATGTATTGTCTTTTTCAACTTTCGTCACTTGATCTCATATACTCAGAACCAGCCGCCGTGCGAAGGAGTTCAGGAATCGGACAGAAGATCCTTCTCTGCCACTCACACTCCAAACGCCACCCAGGCAAGTTTCATACTGATATAACTATTACTGGTTGATTGCTAAGAGCGTGATGGTAGCACCGCCCCCATCAACAAAGTAATCTTACCTGCTACGCCAGAAACTCCTTCGCCATCAAGGCCACTCCTAGCTGCTCCTACAATAAAATTTCCTTCTCCTCCGAGCCCACCAATGCCCACGCCAAAGATTTCATTTGCCGACAGATTGGCCCAGCACAATATCCAGCCCGTACTCAGAAATTCTTATTTATCTGCTCCTGTGTAAGTTGGCATCACTTACCTGTTCATGGTCGAGCATTTATTTTGTTGAGAATTTGTAGCGCGCTAGCAGCTAAATGTCAGGTTACTGATGTTCGCCTTCAAGACCAGTTTTTGGTACAGGAAGGCATTTGCTACGATGCTCTGCCACCTTTGATGTTTGTGATTCATTTCTTTCCACAGTTTGTCGTTACTGACGTACACTGTTGTAGAGCTGGGAAACTAGTATCATGGAGTAACTCTGCTCTTCGGAAGGGAAACGTCAAATTTTCAGAATGGGGTATCAATTTGCCTCAGTCTGACTTTCTGTGAGTATTCAATAGTTTTCTGATACCACCACCAACTAATATTCCTGGGCCCTGAGCTTCCTTATTTCCTTTTTCAAGTTTGTGCAGAGTGGACCCTTTGTCAATCTAGCTCACATCAACCCACAAGAGCTTGCCGCCTTTTCTGGAAGTTCCAGCAAGTTTACCAGAAACATTCTCTACATACGAAACCCTCCACAGCTTGCAATCGCGATCTTTCCTGTCTTTGTCGAAGCGTCATATCTCGTCAACTTTGCTTGCACTCAAGCTGAACAGCCTAAGCGATATCATAAGGTAGACGGCATCCTTCATTCTCAGGATGCGGACCGAATCATTGCCATCATCAACATGCTTCTCGCAGAAGGAGGTACGGAAATGTCAGCTGACATTGTTGCTGATATTTTATCATTTTCGACATGGTTTGAGAGCAGCTATGCTATGCCATCAGGTCCCACAAGTATGTCTACGTTACTGGCATTGATTTTATTTCCGTAAAATAACTTCATCTTTCACCCAGCGTCTTCGCCGAACACTGAACGTGTCTATTCGGCAGCCACAACGAGTTCATCATCTATGCCGATGGGAGCGAATGCCCACTCACTCCCTTATGATGCTTCAGGTTTGTGCTTTGTATAGCTACAGTGCTTGCATATTGCTCACTTACCTTCCTTCAGTCATCGTCTATGATGCTACTCATGCAGCTGGCACCTTCAATGTCAATCAGGATCTCTCGGCAATCAATACCATTCTGCCACGCTGGACTGGTGAGATTCCTAAAGGCTCGCTTGCAGTTATAGCTTCTACTGTTAGCTCTGCTACAAACAACCGCCCTTTCCCCCTACTGAAAGCAAACTTCAATATTCGCTTTGTCATTCTTCTAGGAACCCCTACGAGCACTACCTGATTCGTGATGATGTTTATCTACCTTCTACCTACAATCTTTCTGAGCAGTTGTATAAGTATTCACTTATCGTGCTCAACCATGATAAGTAGTTCAATGTTGCAATTGTAGATAGGTCTAGTAAAATGGGTATTCATGATTTACCTGCATATGTCAGATCTCTGAATATTTGAGAGTACATTCACGAGTGAGGGTAAGTGAGCTGTCATGCGAACGCTGCGTGGCTTTTCAAGATCCTCCGTCGCCATCTCAGACCTGGCTCACAGCCTCTACTACCATCAAACGAGTCAAGATGTTTGTTACTCTCTCTGAGACCTCTTTTTTGCCCTCCCCTCCACCCTTCTACATTAAATCCAAGAAGTTTTCTCCTACTCCGACATTGTCTGCAGGTAATGGGCTCTGTCTTTGCTCGTGAAAAAGGTATCAACCATTTGGTGATGAAGAGGATGAGTTTGTCGGTGAATCTCCTGGTCCCAACAATGATTTGAGTGGAAGCGACGCCAAAACGTGTTGGTGGTGAGAACGTCCAGGGGCAAAAGTTGGAGCATCAACAGATGTTGGAGAACAGGGTATACAGTCTACCAACTGTCTCATCTCCCTTTTAGACACCAGGACTGTCGGAATGGCCCGTGAATCTAGAACACAGCACGCAGATACGGCGCCATATGGCCGCCGTATTACGCCATTGCTCTGGTAATACACTGTACTTACCGGAATTTGCCTGCCATTGTAATGAGTCATCAAATCAATTGCCACGTCTCTTCGACTCGTACCACATTGTACCCTACTGTGCCCTTACCACGTCTCAAAACCATGCTCCTCACTATGTTTTTCTACCTATTTTGCCCTGTACTTCTCACTTTCTTGCATGGGTTTCAGCGTGCAAGTCCTCAGCAAGTCTATGTACCATCAATTCTTACTGAACCACCTGCATCAAACCTAGGCAATCTGAAAGGAGAGGTTCGTCATTGATCCTTACAGTATAGTTTCTCATACCAATGGTATTACAGGTTGCAGTGAATCTCACTTTGCTCTCTCAAATGGAAATTGATTTTGCACCGGAAATTGATTTAACCTTGGAAATTGATTTGATTCCAGAAATTGATTTTACTCCCGAAGTTATTTTGCATTTATATAAACCACCAGATGCCGAATTTATGTGTTATGGCAGTACGCTGAGTTGCCAAAATGTTTATCCTAATCCAAATGCTACTTTCAATTTCAACAACAATGCTTTCACGGCGTCATATAAGAATCAGAATTCACAGTATTATTATGTCAGAGACAGGTTTGATTACAGATTTACCCTTGAGTATGACCTTCTGCATTGTATTCACAACTTGAAGCTTGAAACGATCCTGGTGTTCCTATCAATTATCAGATTTTTTTTACGCAGACATAATTATCAGAATTTATGCAAGGGACTTGGCTACAGGGTAAATCCTTGGTTACTTTCTGAGAGAGTATATATGGCTAAACTAATAGGTGGAGGGAAGCTCAAACCAATAACTTATGAATTGCTTCAACCTCATATCACTTTCATACAGTTGGAAGAGAGAGTTAACCTGTCAGATCAGTCTGAATTTGAGCTAGCTGATGTAGTTCCCCAGTCAATTAAAGCTCCTCAATATGCAAACTATGTCCTGTGTGATAGTATTCCGCTCCATCTCATTGTCACACAGTTACCAAAGAACAAACTACGCATGCTGGTGGAGAAGCATAAAATTACATTACCAAAGAAATCTGTTATTGAGACTATTAGACAGATCCTTTCAACTCACACATGTGAAGATTCATGTAAAGCTTACCACTATATCTTTGTCCCTAAACCAAAAATACACAGGAAGATTCAGTAAATTCCTACTACAAAAAAATCTGCTCAACAACAGTTGCATAATATAACTGAGAATACTCTCCATAATGAAGAAAGCCCATCTTTTCCTCCAAAGCCACCAACTTTCAAGTTACGACATGAAATACTTAATGGTATTGCTGAGTACTGTTCACCTAAAAATTTTGAAGAAGTTGGATGTGCTATATGTGGTCAGTTGAACCTGCTATCTCAAGCCCATCTTTTCCTCCAAAGCCACCAACTTTCAAGTTACGACATGAAATACTTAATGGTATTGCTGAGTACTGTTCACCTAAAAATTTTGAAGAAGTTGGATGTGCTATATGTGGTCAGTTGAACCTGCTATCTCAAGCCAAAATACTGATGGAATCACAATTTGATAGGGACTTACTGGTCCGCCCCTATGTGACAAGAAAAGAACGGAAACATAGCAATGATGCAGTGGAAAGTTTGACTGAGCCAATATTAGCATTAGGATGTGAATTTATCTGTGGGGAATGTGACTCTTCTCTCAAAAAGAATCATGTTCCAATCAAAGCTCTTGCAAATGGTCAGTGGATTGGAGAAGTTCAAGATTTGACTTATGCTGAGTCACTTCTTATAGCAAGAATAAGACACAACCGATGTGTAGTGCGAGTCAAATCTGGAAGAGGAAAACTCATAGCAAATGCAGTTATGTTTGCAAATCCTACCGCAACAATTCATCCGGTACTACCACCATCAAGAAGGGAGCTAAGTGAAGTTCTTGCATTTGTGTTTATGGGACCTGCAAAACCTACAAAAACTGAATTACAGACAATTCCTTTATTAGTTAGAAGAAATAAAGTTGCTGATGCACTGACATGGCTAAAATTAAATCATAAAGACTATAAGGCTTTGAACATTTCAAGTGAAAATTTGGCAACCTACCCAGAGTATGGAATACCTATTGAAATTCAATATGAGAAATCAGAAACTGAAGAACTTGTCAAAGATCCATTAACAATGAGTGTTCATGACACAGATGAAATGGAAGGCACAGATTCAGGTCCTTGCCCATTTGTTGTTCATGGTCTTAGTGGCAAAGAGTACACAGATGCTGATGTAAATAAACTGAAGGCATTTGCACTCTACCATTTACATACTGGAGGAAAGACATTAGGAATCAGATCTGATCCTACACCACAGAGCATATATAATAATCCATCGTTATTTCCAAGCATGTTTCCATGGCTGTTTCCATATGGTTATGGTGGGTTTTCAAATGAGTATATTGAGGGTAGGCTTAGTGAAGAATCACAAATTCAGGCCAAGCTGCAATATTATGACAAGCGATTCAGAAAGATCTCTATTTTCCAATGATAGCTTTTAATATACGTCAAATCAAAAATTCATCTACTGGAAGCTTTCTTCTTACCAAAAGAAAAAACTTTAAGTCAGTTGTTGAAAGACTTATGTCTCTAGATTCTTTGGTTGTCAAGAATATTACACAGAGAATGATTGATGGTGAAAAAGTTATACCTTCTAATCCTGAGGAGACTAAATGTTCGGTATATTGAATGACATTGACCATGTTAGCTCTCAAGTTCAGGGATCTTTAACTAGCAAAAAAAATATGCGCAATGAAATTTGGTCCTTGATTTCTTTTCTAGGCACTCCTGTTTGGTTTATTACACTGTCTCCTGCTGATTATCTTCATCCTATCTCTCTATATTTTGCTGATACAAAAACAACATTTATTCCAGAGCTAAGATCCTATAATGAGCGTTATAAATTAATTGCAGAGAATCCTGTGGCAGCCGCAAAATTCTTCAACTTCATGGTCGAAATGTTTTTACTTCACATTTTAGGTGTCAAATCAGACCATATGGGTATATTTGGTGACACAGCTGCATACTATGGGACAGCTGAGCAACAAGGAAGGCTCACACTTCATCTGCATCTATTATTATGGATACGAGCAGCATTGACTCCTCAACAAATGCGAGACAGAATCATGAATAATGATTCTGAGTTTCAGCAAGCACTAATTGATTACCTAGAAAGTGTACATAGAGGAGAGTTTCTAACAGGTACCCATACTGAAATCAAGGATAAGATTCCACATGTAAGTACATCAAGCACAGGTATTCATGATATAGTCACTGAGCAGTCTTCTAAAGCATCAATGCACTATCAGGATCCGACACAGACATTACCAGATATGCCACCCGTGTATTGTGATTGTAGTACAGACAACAAAACAAATGTTATTCAGCCCTGTGCAGTGTGTATTGAATTGAAAAGCTGGTGGTCTAAATATGAGGAAACAGTTGATGATATCTTGCTTCGCTCTAATATACATACATGTAAGTCAATGTATAATGACGAGAATACTGTCAAGCCAGGTGACAATGCTAGCACTATAGCTATAAAAAGAAGTGCATATAGGGGCTGTCAAAACAAAGAAGGTGAGTGCGTGAAACGATTTCCACGGGACACTTTCTCAGAGAGTCACTTTGACATCAAAGACGGTCATCTTAATCTTAAAAAGTTGGAACCAATGATGAATACCATTACCGCTGAACTGACATATGCTATCAGGGCAAATACTGATGTTACCAGTCTGATGTCAGGCACTTCTATCAAGGCAATTGTGGCATATGTTTCAGATTATATTACAAAGCAATCATTAAAAACTCACCAAATTTTTTCTTTATTGTCTGATATTCTGGAAAGAAATGCTGAGATTCTCAACACTACAGAAGATCCTGAATATACTACACGAACACTTCTAATGCATTTGGTTAATAGCTTACAAACAAAACTTGAAATAGGAAGTCCCCTTGCTTCACTGTATTTATTAGGCCTACCAGACCACTATGTCAGCCATTCATTCATTGACTTTTGGTGGCAGACATATGTTGCAGCTATTCAACTAGGTCTCGAAGCAGACTCTGTAAAAAACTGCACTTCGCAGGATGTGTTGAGCAAGGCACCATTGCAGTATACAGCATCACATCCAGAAGATTCACAAAATGCTGAAAAGGTAGTATTGAAAACAAACCGAAAAAAGATTTATGGAACCTCACAAGTTGATAACTACAGATTCAGACCTGAAGCATATGGATCAATGAGTTTATATGAATGGATACAAACTGCACATGTCCAGAAATGTCCAAAACCAAGAAAAACTCATGTCTCTCATGATGTTGAGATGACAGGTACATGTGCTACTTCTAAAAGGTATCATAAGTTCCAAAATGAACATCCTCAATACTCAACACATGAAGTCTATTGTGATAGCAGCAGACAGTACAAAATTGTTCCTAATTTCAAAGGTGGCTCCTTGCCCCGAAAGAATCAGGGAGATGAAGATTATTATTTTTTGACTATGCTATGTTTATTTAAGCCATGGAGAGATGGAAATGATCTGAAAATATCTGATAAAAATTGGTCAGAGAGCTTTGAGCAATTTGGATTTACACGGAGACAGAAAGAAATAATAAACAACTTCAATTTAAAGTATGAGTGTTATGATGCTCGTGATGACTTTCATTTGCAACTCAAAAAAACAGGGTTTTCATTTGAATCATTTCCGAAATCATTGAATGCTATAATAAATGATGCAGATCATGAGTCTGCAGAGCACTATGGAGAATATGAAGAAATGGATGAGTATGGAGACGTTGATATGCTAGGACCACAATATCTTAGACATTGTCAGCAGGGCAAAGATATGGAACACTGGCTTCAACAAATTGGATGGCTTGGCAAAGGTCCAGACACAATATCCTGTTACTTGCCACCAACAAATTTTCAGCCAATTGAAAAGCGAAATGGCTCAGAATGGGATTCAATAATAAAAAAGTTAAAGCAGAAAATGAATGACGCACGACTTGCGCAAATCCCTTCACAATCCTCTGTACCACCAAGCATACCACCTATGCTACCACCACAGCCACAAGCATCAACAGCTACCCTTCCACCTGCATACTTTATGAAAAAATATACTGCAGTTTTAACAGACTCTCAAGAAAAAATTGAATCAATTGTAAGAAAATTTACACTAAACAGCGATCAGCAAAGAGCATTCCGGATTATTGCTAATCATATCAGCACTCCTCAAGTAGAGCAGCTGAAAATGTATCTAGGAGGAATGGGTGGCACCGGAAAATCACAAGTAATTAAGGCATTGAAAGGCCTTTTTGAGGCGAGAGATGAGAACTACAGATTTATCTGTTTAGCACCTACAGGAACTGCTGCTGCATTACTGAACGGTTCTACTTATCATTCTGTTTTAGGTATTCGAAATAATAATAACAAAGAAACTGGTTTCTTACATGAATCTTCATCCATTAAGCAAGTTCAGGAGAAAATGAGAGGAGTTGAATACATATTTTTAGACGAAATTTCAATGATTAACTGCCATGACATGTATCATATCAGTGCAAAACTGGCTGCAGCTAAGAATCGGCCAGAAAAACCTTTTGGAGGAGTAAATATAATACTTGCTGGTGACTTTGCACAAATACCTCCAGTGATAGGCCCCTATCTATATCATCCAATTAAAATGGAAATAAATCCAAGAATGAAACCAAAAGAACAGGAACAATCTCTGGGAAAATCTATTTGGCAGCAAGTTACCACAGCCGTGATTTTAAAGGAAAATATGCGTCAAACAAAAGAATCACCACAAGATACTGCTCTCAGAGAAGCACTTGAGAATATGAGATACGGTAAGTGTAAACCTGCTGACATCCAGTTTTTACAGAGTCTTACCACTACTCAGCAAAAGAGTGAGATCTTTTTAACAGAGGAGTTACGTAACACATCTATTATAACTGCATGGAATGTACATAAAGACGCAATCAACCAAAAGGGAACAAAAAGATATGCATCTGATACAAATCAGGAGCTTGTAGATTTTTTCTCAATTGATTCTATAATCCCAAGTTCTACACAAGTTGGTGATAACAAAATAGGACGGAAACGAACTAAGGAAGGTGTACTCAAACAGGGGAAGATTGACTCCAAGCATCAGAATCTGCTCTGGAATGCAATGCCTTCTACAACAAATAATCATATCCCTGGAAAATTAAGCTTGTGCATAGGGCTGCCTATAATCATCAAGCAAAACTATGCAACTGAATTTTGTATCACAAATGGTCAAGAAGGAACTGTATATGGCTGGCAAGAAAATGTTGGTCCTCAGGGACAGCGAGTGTTAGATACTTTATTTGTCCTGTTAAAGAATCCCCCACAAGAAATTTTTGTTCCTGATCTTCCAAAGAATGTAGTTCCATTGTCAAGATCATCACAAACTGTGAAATGTACACTTCCAAATGATACTTGCCTTACAATCAAAAGAGAGCAAGTAATGGTCCTACCTAACTTTGCTATTACTGATTATGTTTCACAGGGTAAAACAAGGATCCACAATATTATACATTGCAAAAATCTCAAGAACCATCATGCTTATTACACTGCATTCTCAAGAAGCAGCAATGCTGACGGAATCGTGCTCCTGGACCAAATTGACCCAAGGAAAATCCAGAGTGGAATATCAGGATATTTGCGGCAAGAATTTAGAGAGCTTTTGTTACTCAATGAAATAACTGAGTTGCAATATACTCAAAGGCTTGATCCCAGAGTAACAGGAAAAACAAGAAACCAACTGATTCGAAGTTATTTTGAACATAAAGGAGAGGACTATACTCCTAATGATATGCCACAAACTTTAATAGAGCCAGGTGATGAACTAGTACCTTCCATAGCACAGAGTACACAGTGGCAACTGGTAACCCATATTAAAACACTGAAAAAAAGCAAAAATGATCAAGAATCTATCTCGAACAAAAGGCTTAAGCAAGACACATATAGTAGAGAGGAATCAATAGGTCTGCAAGGCATGGTTTGGGATGCCCAAGATTGGAGCTGCCCTTACGATACTATATTCACTGTGATACTAAATCTTTGGCGAGAGGACAAGGAAAAATGGAGTGTATTCTTCACCAGAGTCAATAGAATTTCAGAAGAATTAATCGCAAACTTTGTTTTAACCGAGAAGAATGCACAGACACTAGAAAATGGACGTAATATTGTGCGACAACAACTTCATGACATAGACTCAGAGAGCTTTCCTTATGGACAACAAGGAGGTCACATTGATGTCCTTGCACATCACATGTTTGGTGCACTCTTGTATTCTAGAGCTGAGTTACGATGTCTGAGATGTCATTCAGTCTTTCCAGTAAATGAGACATTTGGTCAGATTGTTCTGAGTTCAGTTATGGACATCTATCCTGATCAGGCATGGAGATCAAAATTCAACTGCCCATATTATATTCAGGACTGGTTGTATGATTACATGAGTGGTAACCTTCACAATAGAGGTCTATCATGTAGTTGCGAAGGAAATCCCCCTCTCCAATCAGTCATAACAGAACCATCTCCACTCATATACTTTAATATCTTTGACACAAAAATGACTCTAAGCCAGAGATTGACTATACCAGATGGAAATGGGGCACTGATAGGATTTACACCCAGAGCAATTACATATATGGGTGGCCATCATTTCACCTGCCGTTTTATAACTCCAAATGATTCAATATATTATCATGATGGTATCACTTGTCGGAGAAATTTCCAGCCGGAGAACTGCAACATCAATGATGTCAATGACACTTACTTTAAAACTGCAGATGGTGGGAGAAAAATAATGATAGGAGTACTATATATCCAGGACTAGTGTCCAGCATAATATCAGGCTGCTACCTCTCAGCAGAGTTGTGGACCTCCTGACTAGCAGCTCCACAATTAGTAAATGTAGGTAAACTTCCCTCCTCTGCACTCTTCTTTTTTATAAAAAATGGAAAGAAAAAAAAAAAAAAAGAGAAGAAGAGAGAAAAAGAAGGAAAAAAGGAAAAAAAAAAAAGGAAGAAGAAGGCTAGAGGGCATAGAGAAGAAGAAAAGAATTTAAAAATAAAAATAAAAAAAAGAGTAAAAGAAGTAGAAAAAGAAAAAAGGCAAGAATTGGCTTTTTTTCCAATGTGGGATGCATGATCTCAACTTCCAAGTCAAACAGTTCATTGTGCCTCTTGAAATGGGCCACAAATCCTTGTTACTGTGAAGTTGGTACTGGATATTTGGCCTGGGTCAACGCATTCAACGTTTTCACTGACAAGAAACAGGCCTTTGTGCCAGGTGGCAACAAGCTGCTGGTTGCCCATACATATTCTTATACTGGCTACTTTCCTGGATGACAGCAAATAGCCAGCATGGAGGATGATAGAAAGAAAGAAATAGGTGTTAAGGCGAGGGCATAAGATTTAGTGTGGCTGTATGTTATGCATGAGTCATGTGTAAAACATGGTTTGTTCATAAGCAGCTACTCTCTGAGCCCGGTTCAAAATCTTCAAACTGGGGTAAAAAGCCATCGCTTCGTGTGGCAAGTTACGAGGCCCTTAGAGAGAAAGACAAAAAATGCAAACGGAAATACAAAACAAAAAATCAGATCCAATTTTTAACTGGGAACAGTATCATACAGATAAGTATCTTATCTTGTCCATGGAAAGAACAGAGGAGATAGATATACAAGCTGTGATATTAAGGAGAGCTTATGTGCAAGTGAGCGACAACGACAACAAAGAAGAGACTGGATGACTATCTCAAAGAACCAGAATTGTCAGCCCAAAGTTACTCACAAGTCACGTTCCACCATCAGCATCGAAAGAAATGGCCATCAAAGGTGTATGAGGATCTTGGCAGTGTTGTGCGAGATGGTTTGGGAAGAGACTGAGAAATGCCATAATGGGCGGCGGGTTGCAATTGGGTGGTAAGCACCTGTGGGGTGCAGAGGTAAGTTGGTTCAAGGGAACATGATGGGAATAAGGTACATTTCAAGAGAAGGTTGTCCATGGTCCGAAGAGGCCATAGTGGTCTGCAGGCTTATTGTAGATGGAGATCATAAGCCTTCACGTTGCCACTATGACCCTTGGGCAGTACAGTTTAACACTGTAGATGACTATGTCATATTAACCGTACAGATATTTTATTGCTTATGAAGTTATCTTTTTCCGAGTGGTTTTTAGCTTCTCATCGTCTCTACGGGTAATTGGACCAAAGTCGCATCCACTTTGAATGCATAATGGATTCAAATGATATATCGGGACATCAGGATATTATTAGGGACAAGTAAGTACAGAATAATCTATGTCTTACCGACTATATAAGTGCACAAAGCGGTCAAAGTCTTCCACAGCTCAAGATTGCACTCCTTTCTTGTAAAAATTTGGCAGGACCATCCTGTAGCCGTGATGCGCACGGCTATGATCCCTATCCGTACTGTCTCAGGGCTCAGAAAGGGTACATACGGCATGGTTACGGTTGTAACAGTGGTGAGGCCTACAAGTCCTATACAACCTGAGAAATTAGACTACAGGGAAGGGCCTTGTAACTTGCCACGCGAAGCGATGGCTTTTTACCCCAGTGTACACTCACATCCAAGATGACTCGGAATCCTACCATAAAATCCGTTCCATTGATCAAAATTGAGGACACGAGCCCAACTGGCTATGGAGCTACGCAATTCGTACATGCTCTCAAGCGCTTTATTGTCCAATTTTGAGATCCTGATGTCAGGCCTGCGGATATCGAATATTGGGCTAAGTTCGTCACTTTACCCTTTCGGCGCATACCTGTTTGGCATAAAGTCAAGTTTGTCAACCATGACCTGTATGGGAAGGAGACCCTTGACTCAGTATGTGCAAGGCCTCGTCGGATGTGTAAGAAGGCAAACAAGGTCATCCAAGCCTCTCAATTTGACCCGGCACTAATACAGATCAAGGACACTGACGACGGCAATGAGCGTCTCCATGGTAAGTTTTTTTCCCAATACACTGTTTAAAAAACTCAACCACATCTCCAGATATGCGAATCGGATGTGTTCGGGTCATTTTCTCCTTTCCTATGCAAGATCTCGAAACACTTTTCCCTTCAGATATGCCCCCACCTCCTCACTTGGCCTATGTTGAGTGGTATACCAAGTTCTCGGCTCGAGGAGACCCTTATTCTGGTCTCCATAAAGTGAAACGCCAGATATCTTGTAACGGCTGTTACTATTCTTAGACGATTATATCATACTTTCCCGCGGGTCCTAGATATAAGTAGCTTCGAGTAGATTCCTTCGTGAACTCTTACTCTCACCACGCCTTACCTGTCTTGTACATAGCAGCGGTAAATAAAAGCCCTGTCTTGTGTATTGAGGCCTTAGGCATTGAGATACGTGAGTTACACATTTTTTTCACAACAGTCTTACCCCTGCTACTCTTTTCTGCTTCATCCTCGCCGTCTACCCACCACAAACCCGCTCTATTCCCCATTCGAACCCGACTCTACCCAACACGTCTCAAAAACACACCCGCAAAACCTCACAGCAAGCTCAGAAGGCTTCCGAGGAACTCCCTTACCATCATCACTCACCTTCCCCACCTACTTCGCACACTACCCGCATCATGTCCCATACCATCATCCAACATCCTAAGTCTAACGCTCAGGCGTCGTCATCATTGAAGACGACTACGCCGAGCCATATCCCCAGACCGGTAGCTAAACCTTTGAGTAGCGGCCAGTTCTCGGGAGTACATAGCACTTTTAATAACACAAATGTTAATACTTCTACTCCTACTGCGTCTAATCCCACAAACAAAGCATCTAAGTCAAAAATAACGTCGGGAACGACCCCATCAGGGACGGCGAAGGACAACAACGGCCCACGCTTGACTACATCACCTGAGAATAGTCTTTTCGATGAGTCAACGCCGCGTGTGAGCGCTTCAGACATCCTTGAGGAGACAGATCGTGCTGCTATTCGTCAAGGAAAGCAACCACTATCAAGATTACACTTGAGTAGGAACCAGCAACAAACGGGATCTAGACCAGTTGACCCTAACGCTGATGACGATGAATTGGGACCAGAAGACTCAGTATCCCAGCACACACCATCATCCGGAAACTGGTCATACCGTGTCGAGGGCTGGTCCGAACCTAAACGCAATACCAAAAGACCACTTCCATCAATCGCCTCGCGTGAGTCTCAGCGAATTGAGTCTCGAGTCCATGATTACCACATGGAACTCCGTCCGGGTATGAGAAATTTGCGGACACCCCCTTGCGGACACCCATTTTTCATTGCTATGAACCTATTCTTGTCAAAAACCATTGTTTCTATTAGTTTATGGGATAATACAAACACTCCTACCACCTGCTATGAGTAATCAGAATGATGGCCTTTTGTGCAGGAAGCTAAAGTTTTGGACTTGTGACCTGGACACTTTTGAATCTTCAACACTTTCAACATTTCATTGGCTCACTTTTGTAAAGATGAGCTTGTTTGTAAGTATCCTCCTCCAAATATGTATAGTTCAAGTATGTAGTCTAAGTTTTTATAGCAAGGCTGGCGTAGAAAGCTGGCCATATTTCTGTATCCAGACTTGGAGACTGAGCAACTTCACAGCAATGAGGAGCCACCTCATACAATGAGCAAATCTGTCATCAATGGTGTGTATTTTGTTGATGCTATCACAATCATGCAGTTTGCACTGACTTCTATTTTTACTCCTATTTTTAAATTTAGAATACACAAACTCTTCAATTCAGGTTCCAGAGGACAGCATAGCCAACTGTGGTATGTAGAATTTGCTATCATAGCTAAATGGTGTCAATCTGAGCTATTTGAAAAGATCTACCTTGCAAACCTGCACCTAAGGATGCCAGTCCTAGAGTGAAAGACAACCATCAGATGAATATAAATCTGAGTGCTACCAATGCAGAGATGGTCCAGGTCCAGGTCTGGAGTGAGGGTAAGATCTTTACTATATCAATCACTTCTTGATGAATATACCTTAAAACTTATCATTCTTCTTATAGGTTTTTTTTTCCAAAATGAAGGGAAGCACTGGTGACAGTCAATTGCATCACATTACAAGCATCTCCAATGGTATGTGGAAGTCCCTTTAACTGTGGAATGGTGTCTGAGTGAATTTATAGCTGGGCATAACACTCAGAATAATGCACCTTTGACTGTTCAGCCCCCATCTACTGTACCAGCACTGCAGAAACGCAGGCAAAGAAAGTAGTCTCTTTGCTAAAATTGTCTATTTGCAGAAATTAGAATGAAATTATTGTAAAGCTATTACAATGTATTACCCTGTATAAAGAGGCTACGACCTGATCCTAATTACAATGTATTACCCTGTATAAAGAGGCTACAACCTGATCCTAATACAGTAAATTCTTTGATATTCAAAGTTGACAATTGTTAAGACTGACAGTAAGCATTTCAATGCACTTGAGGTGCATGAGAAAAATTTTGAGTGCCTTCAGTGTCACAAGTTCATGGAGAGATTGACTTGTGAGTCTGTAGGAATATTCTCTTGGAATCCTGTATGGAGATTATCTGTAAAAACATCAGGAAAAGGATTGTGGCTGTGCTTATCCTACTTTTTTCAGAAAGTTTACACTCTGTGGGCAGTGTTGGAATGCATCAGTATTGTAACTGGCACTCCTGAGGCTGTCTACAGGGTGTCCACAAGGTATCTGCAAAATGTCCTCTCAGAAAAATTTGTGGCTGTGCTTCTCCCACTTTTTTTCAAAAAGTTTACATTCTGTTGACAGTGCTGGAATGCATCAGGGTTGTAACTGGCACTCCTGAGACTGTATACAGGGTGTCCACAAGGTGTCCGCAAGGTGTCCACAAGGTGTCCGCAAGGTGTCCGCAAGGTGTCCGCAAGGTGTCCGCAAGGTGTCCGCAAGGTATCCGCAAGGTGTCTACAAAGTGTTACAAGTGCAAAACAGGATTACAATCAGTACAACTGATTCTGAAGCTATTACAATGTCTTCTCTTGTACAAACATGCTAAGACATGACCCCAATACCATCAGTTGTTTAATATTCAAAGTTGACAGGTCCAAATGTTAAAATTATGGTGAGTACAGATTACCTTGGAGTTATTATAATGTATATCTTCCAGAAGCATGCTATGACCTGTCTCTTATACCACTAACTAGTTGATATTCAAAGTTGACAAGTGCAGATGCTGGCAGTCAGCTTCTCAAAGCACTTGAGATTTGTGAAAAACATTTTGAGTGTCTTCAGCATTGCAATTTCACAATGATATTTGACTCATGAGGATGTATGAATCTTCTCTTAGCACTCTTTAGAGAAAATATCTGTGGAAACATCAAAAAAAAAAATTGTGGCTGTGCTTATCCCACTTTTTGAAGATTTTTACACTCTGTGGACAAGACCTTGAAAGTGTCTCTGAGGCAAGATATACACTTGACACAGGAGGTACAGTCTCATACAGTATCTACAATCCTATCTACAGGGTGTCCGCAAATTTACCAGTACCGAACTCCGTCGACACTACGTACTACAGACCTTACGCGACTTCGACTTGGAAGAGTACCACACTACATTAATTAATTCCCAAGATATAGTCATTGATAGGGAAAATCAAGTAGTGTATAATACCAAACGTCCTGAGCTTACACAGAGATTGTATCCGATCTCTGATAATGAGGTACAGAAATTAAGGGATACTTACCCTGAACCCTTCTCTGAAAATGATCCTGTCTTACTTCGTAGACCACAAGGCTACACTAAGACTACGCAGCCCCAAGGGAATCCAAGCAATGGATCTCCAGATGACTCTGACACGGGTAGCCGAAGGAATGATGGTAACCGTCGTCAAAATAACCAACCCTCCGGTGGTCCACCGGGTGGAGGAGACCCGCCTAGTGATTTCGGGGACTCTGCAATGGACAATTCTGATGATGAAAAGGAATCCGAGCGTGGAGATACTGGTGATCAACGTAAAGGAGTGCGATACACATCAGTAGATCCCACGTTGACGGATAAGAAAATGTGGACCTATGATCCCACTCCTCTATCTGAGGATGAGATGTTGAAGGCCGCATTTAGAACTTTTGAGGATTTGATTGTTTCGCAACTTTATTGCGAACCGGTAGTAAACAGTACTACTGTACAAAAAACACTTCTACAATCACTACCTAAGCCTAGCGAATATCACGGTGAAGATGATTATACCGTATTTGAGAACTGGCTTCGGGATCTTGTACGTTGGATGAATACAGCTGGCCTTTGTGGAAACGAAGTACGTTGGAGCAAAACAAATAATGCCTATGTACTTACTTCAGTAGACCTCTTGAGAACTAATACACTTTTTGCTTTCACAAAAGGTGTAGCTCGTCACTTCCTTACCAACGTCGTTGAGAGAACCCCAGATGAGTTTGATCGCACTGATCCAAACCGAGGCCGTTGGACCTTCTTGCAAGTAGTTGCCGGGCTATATAGGCGCTTTATTCATGAGGCTTCTATGACTAAGGTGGCTGATAGATTTGAATCCGTCACTTATTCACGTTCAAGAGGAGTCGAAGGCTTATTCGAGACCTTGAAGAAATATGCAAAATGCTTACCGACTCCTCCTGACGCCTACAACTTCCGTAAACGCCTCATACTTTTACTTCCTCCGAGTATGACAGATGATCTTGCGAAAATTCATAAGATCACTGCTGAAAGTTCTTCACTTCATGAAATAATGGAGGCTGCGTTATCTCTCGAGAAAAGTGATAAAGCTCGAGAATACTACGTCGAAGCTCGGAAACGTTTAGATAGAGCTCGACGTAGACGTTCCCGATCTAGATCTCGACGCCGCTCTAAGTCTAGAGATCGTGATCGTAATAATCAGAGATGACGAGATGGCTCACCAAAACGGCTACAGAAAGTTGAGGGTCGTCGTTATAGTGTGAAGCCACACTCGATGCAACGTAGAGATGATAGACCTCATAACTATCAGAGAGGGGACTCTGATCAGAGAAATGAGAATAGAAATAACTTCAACAATAATTATGATAAAAGACCCCCTTTCAATCCTGACTACAATCGAGCCAATAAGTACCGTCCTCAGTCGAAAGACTCACCCAAGGCTGGTCAAGTCTTTAAGATGACTGATCAGGATGGGAACGAACGCTTATGGCGTATTGTTGAGCATGAGGAAAACGAACAAGAGCCGCCTTCGGAAAATCTACCCAGTGATGAGCAGATTTTCGCGCAGTATGATCAGCAAAATGATTCCGATTCAGATAGTGAATCTGAAGACGATCACTCACCTAGTCCGTATGGTGGATCCCAATATACAAGTGATAGTGATGAGGAACGTATTGGATTCATGCGAGACGAGGAAAGCTTGCTATCCGATAGCAAGTATGATGAGTATACCCTTGGAAATGATCGTTTTGCTGCATTCCATGAGGAATCAGACTCGGAACATGAGTCGATCTACGAGAGTTGTCAATCTGACGAGTCTGAGTCAGAAAACAATGATACATTACTTCTACTGAATTTTAATGAGTATTTTCGTGCAATACGTGAGCAACCGGATGGCGGTTTCATTGCATCTGTAGAACCAAGGCCAGTAAAGCCCCAGAATGTAGGCAAACGTCCCGTGCGTACCAACGCCAAGAAACGCTGCCTAGCTGCATGGGTTGAGTTGAATGGCCTAAAAGCATTCACACTATTCGATAGTGGGAGCACTGTAGATGTGATTAGTCCAGACTTTGCTAAAGTGGCTAAAATGAAGCTTTACCGTTTGGAAAATCCAGTTACCTTACAATTAGGCACTAAGGGCAGTTGATCCCGCATTACATGGGGTTGTACAACTAAGTATGCAATGGCTTCAGCTAAGGACACCATCGTCGGTCGAGATTACTTCGATATTGCAAATGTTGACCGTTATGATGCCGTAGTGGGTACCGTTTTCATGAGACGCCACGGTATTTCATTAGACTTTGACGATGATACCATAAAAATGAAAGGTTCAGTCGTTCCGACTCTTACAGAAGGGGAGGAACTGGCTGAACTCGTGCGTCGCTCTGCCAAACGTGTATCGGATAACATTGCATTGAATGATAATGAAGAAGTGGAAGTAATTCCACGCCCTCGTAAAAATCTTGAATTAAAAAAGAAATTCGCGTTGAAATCGAATTCCAAACTTCCTGAGAAACGAAAGGACTGACTACATGGTAGTAAAGAGTCCTCTGTACCTAAAGTCTTTGTTGAGAGTGTACCTGAAGAAGATAATCAAAATAAAAAAGATACTTTGAGTCGTTATTTACCTGTACTTCTAAGTCCTGATGATAAGCTCGAAATTGATGATTTTCTTGCAATGATTGATAATGCAATTACACAACGAGATACAGTTCCTATGGATGAACTTGCTAAAGAATTTCTACGGGCGCAAAATCTTGGATACGAAATTCCCCATGCAATTAAGAAAACTGTAGTCGAAGAAATTACTTTACCTGAGAAATCTAATAAGTCCCAATTGACCACTGCTGACATACCTAGACTTCGTCAACAGTGGCAAGAGCAATGTGCTGATATTCTCGGAGGGGTACCTGAAAAACTTCCACCAATGAGAGAAGTGAATCACAGCATACCCCTAATTGATCCGAATAAACGATACCGTTATTATATGCCACGATGTCTGGATTCTCTGAGAGGACAGTTAGCAGATAAAATCAATCGTTACCTTCGAGCGCAATGGTGGGAGCCAAGAGCCGTATCACAAGCTGCTCCGATGTTATGCATTCCCAAAAAGGACGGCAAACTTCGGACCACTGTAGACTGCCGCGAGCGAAATGCGAATACAGTCAAGGATGTAACTCCTTTGCCTGATCAGGAAAATATTCGCATGCGTGTGGCTGCAGCTCCCTTCCGCTCAAAGATTGATCTATCAGATGCTTATGAGCAAGTGAGAATTATACCTGAGGACGTTGAGAAAACTGCTTTCGCAACACCTATGGGTACCTTCGTGAGTAACACTATGCAACAAGGTGATACTAATGCACCTTCAACTTTTCAACGACTAATGAATACAATTTTTCGAGATTACATTGGAGTTTTCATGCACGTATATCTAGACGATATTTTTGTGTTCAGTAATACAATTGAGGAACATGAATATCATCTAGGACTTGTATTCAAACGACTTCGTGAACAACAACTTTATCTAAAATGGACCAAGGTAGAACTGTACACAGACGTACTGGACTGCCTTGGGCACAAAATTGATGATCGAGGCCTCCATGCTGATTCGGATAAGCTTGAACGGATACGAGGATGGAGACCACCTAGGAATTATAATGATGTTCAGAAATTCCTGGGACTCGTAAATTATTTACAACACTTCCTACCTGATGTGTCCTCCTGGACTACTCCATTGTCTGAAATGAGTAGAAATGCCCAGCCATTTTTCTGGCGACCTATACATGATGTGAGCTTCCAAAACATCAAGGATCTATGTTGCAGGGTCCCAATTCTACGTCCTGTCGATCCCAGTAAGCCCGAACCGATCTGGGTTATTTGCGATGCATCGGTATCAGGAATTGGTGCTATGTATGGTCAGGGACCTACATGGCAGACATGCCGCCCAGCTGGGTTCATGTCTAAAAAATTCACTGATGCTCAACGCAATTACCGATTATTCGAAACAGAGACTTTAGCAATCCTTGAGGCTTTGTTGAAATGGGAGGATAAGCTCATTGGATACCCTATCCACGTTGTAACCGATCATCAAGCCCTTGAGTTTTTCAAAACGCAGAAAAAGTTATCCAGCCGACAAATGAGGTGGATGGAATACTTATCGCGTTTTGATTTCGACATTACATACGTAAAAGGAGTTACCAATCGGGTGGCTGACATTCTTTCGAGATATTATGAGTCTGATACTGCACCGCAGACGCTAAGGTAATGATACCTAACATCGGATTTGACAAACTTTGTGAAGACTTACCAATTGGACGCAAAGAAGAAGTCCTTGAAATGATTGAGCATTTCAAGGCAATCCGAGACGCTAAGGACGTAAAAGAAAGTCGAGATCTCGAAGCGGAACAGCTTGAGAAGGCCCGAGAACCTGATTTGCCTGAGTTCACGGTTCCCCCAACAGTTAATCCAATATTAATGGATTCACGAGCCAAGAGACCTAATTTGCGCAGTAATTTTAAGTCTGATCCAACCTTCTTGAATGAAATACGTACCCAGTACGAATCTGATATTTTATTCAAGAAAATCATTGAACACCCAGAAGACCATCCGCGATTTGTATATGAGAAAAAGTCTGGGTTGATCTGGACAACGAATCTTGCGGGAGAGCGTGTTCTCTGTGTGCCGAAATCGAAATTGAGTGATAAATCTTTACGAACTATTATTCTTGAGGCTGGACATGAGATAGTTGGCCATTTTGGACCCCAACGTACAGCTGATTACTTACGTAGGTGGTACTGGTGGCCAGGTATCTATGGACAATCAGAAAAATTCTGCCGAACTTGTGAGTTATGCCATCGTTCCAAAACGAGCAACCAAGCACCTTCAGGAAAACTCCACCCTTTACCAATTCCTACTCGTCCTTGGGAGTCGATTGGGATGGACTTTATTGGGCCTTTCCCTGAGGTTAAAGGTTTTAATTACCTTTGGGTAATTATATGTCGTTTGACCAACATGGTACACTTGATTCCTTGCCACACTAGTAACACGTAGGGCTCAGCACGGGTACAGGTAATTGCCAGGTACCTGTATCCGGACCCGCGGGTCCCGGATACCCGGCACAGCCACACCCGCCGGATACGGATACCACCGGATCCGGGTTTGACTTTCAAAATGTCCCAGTATCCGCAGGTATCCGTAAAATAAAAATAGTACCGTCTGTATTTAAATATGTATGTAGAAAGATAGAAACATAGCTACATTAGCATTGTATTCCTTCATAAAAATGGGTTTTTCATGAGGATCCACATTTTCGCAGCTAAAACAGGTCTAAATGTCTATATGTATATTGTGGCTGGAACTCACTTTCTCAATTAAAAATGTGTAATGCAGTCAGATTGCTTGGCTATATGAACATAAAATGTTCCACCTGAGTGAGAGAGTATATCTATGTAAAAATAATCATATACTTATGCATAAACTCAATGAAGATCTATGTTTTTTTAATAAAAATTGCTTTGTTGGTGTTTTGGCTCTATTAAAATTATGTATTGTCACTGGATTGTTTGACTCTATAGACAAGAAATGTTCCACTGCAATGAGAAAAGATATATATGTACAAAAAATTATATATATTTATGCAAAATTTCACCCAAGATCTATGGTTCTTTCATAAAAAGCCACTTTTCTGATCTTTTTCAGTCAGTTGAAGTATGTATTGTACTCAGATTACTAAGCTCTATGAACATAAAATGTTCCACTGATATGAGGGAAGATATATGAGTACAAAAAATTATATATTTATACATAATTTCACCCAAGATCTGTGGTTCTTTCATAAAAAGCCACTTTTCTGATCTTTTTCAGTCAGTTAAAAGTATGTATTGTTGCTGGATTGTCTGGCTCTATAAACAAAGATTGTTCTAATCAAGTGAAAGAAGATATTCATTTAAAAATAAACATTCATTTAGGCATAAAACATTTTAATACGTAGGGTTTAGAACTAAAAACTACATTTTTATAGTCAAGTACCCGCATACCCGCAGATACCCATATAACCCGCGGGTCGGATACTCCGGATACGGGTTATCCGGAGTGCTTTACCCGCCGGATACGGATTTGAGTTTTGATGTGAGATAAACCCGCGGGTCCGGGTCCGGGTAATCCGCGGGTGTACCCGTGCTGAGCCCTAGTAACACGGCCACTGATCTTTCATTAGTATACATGAAAGAAATGGTCAGATTGCATGGCCTGCCATCTTCAATTGTTTCGGATCGTGATCCCAAATTCACATCCATCTGGTGGAAGGAAATACATCGACTATTGGGAGCTAGGCTCTTAATGTCAACATCCTTCCATCCTCAGACAGATGGCGCTACAGACCGAGCGAACCGCTCTATTGGGCAAATCTTTCGAGTATCTATTCGTGCAGATCAGAAAGATTGGCTAACTAAGGTACCTATTGTAGAATTTGCTATTAATGCAAGTGTTAGTGAATCTACGGGTTTTGCGCCATTTGAGTTGAATTACGGATATGTCCCATCCATGTTATTTGAGCCACGTTCTGAGGAAACTTCATTGCCTGGTATTCGAGCTTATGGAATCCAAGCGATGCAGAGTCTATTCGACGCTCATGATGCAATTATTGAGGCACGCGTCTTTCAGACTCACAAGTCCAATAAGAGACGTTCCTCTGAACCTGTACTGAAAGAGGGAGACAAGGTATACTTGTCTACAAAAAATCTAAGTCTTCCCAAAGGCCGGGCCAAGAAATTACTTCCTAAATTCGTTGGCCCATATGAGATCGTTGGAGCTGATCCTAAATCCTCAACGTATAAGCTCAATTTACCTGATGAGCTTAACAAACGGAGGATTCACGATCGTTTTCATGTTAGTTTGTTGAAGCCTTACTTTCCGAATGACGAGTTATTATTCCCTAATCGCTCGAAAGTGGAACCTTACGATTTTGGCGCACCGGACAATGCCGAGGAATTTGTCGAGTCGATCAGGGGCCACAAATGGGACAAGAACAAAGTTCTATTTGAGGTCTGGTGGTCCCTAGGAGATGTTACTTTTGAGCCTTGGAGCACAGTGAGCCGATTGAAGGCCATGGATGATTACTTTGCGTTACATGGCGTAACACGTTGGCAGGATTTACCAAAAGGTAATTTCAAATTACCTGCCAAATAGAGAATTTCCAAAAATCCATGGAACATCATGGAACGTACGGCGAAGGTATTTAAGCTACACCCGCCGTCTTGCGTTTCCTGTCACTCAACGACTTCTCCCCTCACGCTATCACTTCAAAATGAATTCGTCTTCTGGCTACGTTAACGACACCACAGTTAATCCGCACCTTTTGCACCACAATTCAGCCACCTCTAATGAATCGGTTGGGTCGTTGGGCAACGGTACGACACAAAATAACGTTATACTTCGTTCTGAGTCTAATTCTCCTTCTTCAGAGGGGGAGAACCTTCAGCAACTTCCCTTTTTTGATCTCAACGCGATGCAGATGGATGAGCCAACGTCTCAAGCGGCTCCCCAACTCGCAAACACTCCCTTCATGAGTCAACAAACCACGAACAACACCAAAACCCCATCTACGACACCTCTGCATCCCTCTAACTTGCTGGCACAGTCACTCGGCCTTGATCTTCCTCCAGGTCGCTGGGCGGCTATGCCAGACTTGGGACTGATTATTCACACGCATGACAGCGGCTCCCAATGTACCAATCCGGTCGCGCACGCTTGTTTGGCCCTCGGACTTCGTAATAGAGGCTTTCTTGATGCTCGAGAGGACCTGGTAGACGAGTATCAATTTCAGATGAAGAAGAAGTGGAAGGAGGCAGAAGGACGTAGTAAAAGGACACAAGAAGAGAATGAGAAGCTTAGAAAAGAGAGGAACGAAGCTCGAGCGGCTTTGGAGGCACTTCAGAAGCGTATAGTCGAACTTGAAGGTTCCAAGGCACCATCCACATCTTCCTCTTCGCAACGAACCACTTCAGGATCCAAACGCAAGACCATTGATGTCGAGCCGGCGGAAACCAACCCTACTCCACCTACCAAACGCACTGCTACTTCCAAAGGCACCGCAGACGCTAAGGTAATGATACCTAACATCGGATTTGACACACTGGACACCGTCGCTCGCATTAGTCCATACTACGACTACATCCTCGTCGAGTACAGTCTTAATCGTGCTGGATATCCCTTCTATCAACTTCATGATCTTAACTTCAACCTTAATACCGGTGGATTCGAGATCCCTCGACACATTCATAAACTCCGCCGCGAAAATAACTTCCCTAAACCTCGTGCACTCACAGGAACACCTGCGGGGGCCCAGACATTCCCAACGACTTCAGACGATTTTAATCAGCTTGTCGTTCAGTCCCAGGCCATAGGAGCGTTTGATGTGTTATATCATGTCGCGTTTTTACGCTGGACAGCGACTTTACTTCATCATATCCACAACCTCTCTCCATCCACTGTTTCTGCCCTATCAGGAGTCGCCCTCGAATGTCTCTCGATGCCGATTAGTCCGGATTGGGTGTTGTTCCCATTATTCCTTGGTTATGACAGCTTCTATCGAGATGACACCGACTCACCTGATTATTGGGCAAGCAACCCTACCAACATCCCTTCCATTCATAATTCTCCAAAGGTTGATGCCCCTCGTATTGATTGGGCTGAAGCAATCTTCGTCCATTTTGATTCGAGGAAGCATCTAGGTGTACGCATGGCTATTCACGTCAGTACTGGATTGGCCTACATGCCTACCGTTGATGCCTTCATCCTTTACTTCACCCTCTCGCCTCTCGTCCCCTCTACCGACAGAGGTACAGTTCCCGAGTTCCGCACTCATCTCGTCACGCTTTTTGCGATCCCTGGATTGTATCGGGAGATCTTGACTAAGGACTCCATTGATATCAATCCTGTCCAATCCCTGTCCCGATCCACTCGTGATGCTGCTAGGAGTACTCGAGCCCTCGCTGTTCACTTAGCCAAGACTTGCGGCATTACCCCTGATGAGGCTGACCGATACAACGTTTGGGCATTGCAATACTGCCTTGACGTGTGTCGTAACCATACTTTTCCTGAGCCTATGCGTGTCAAGTACGCCTACATCTTTGTACACGCCCAAAATCGACTTCTATTTTATCCCCTTCCTATCCCAATCAATGACACTTACCAGATGCCTAGTCACTGGGATATGGCCAACATCACTGAGCATCGTCATCGCACTGCTGTTCTTAATCACTGGAAGAACGCTGGTGGACATTCTAAACTTCCAAGTCTTGACTACGAACTACCCAAGCTCACTTTCGCGCCACGCAACCTTCCTGATGCCGCTGTAAACGATCTCGCCAACATGAACATCGATACGGGCTCGTTGAGTAATCAATCCACACAAGGGTCAACTTAGACTTGGGTTGGAGTATGCGGCACTGGTAGGAGAGCTGACCTTGTCACGATGGTCCCTGGGGACTGGACTAGAGGGTTAGAGTGGGTCATAGTATGTCAAAAAATTTATTTATTATTTTCCGTGATTCTTCTCTTCTAAGAACTTATATCTATTCAACTTCTATTGTTCTATATCGTTTCCTGATTAGTTTCTCGCGTACGCTTCGTTCTAGAGGGGGAGGATGTAACGGCTGTTACTATTCTTAGACGATTATATCATACTTTCCCGCGGGTTCTAGATATAAGTGGCTTCGAGTAGATTCCTTCGTTAACTCTTACTCTCACCACGCCTTACCTGTCTTGTACATAGCAGCAGTAAATAAAAGCCCTGTCTTGTGTATTGAGGCCTTAGGCATTGAGATACGTGAGTTACATATCTGGTAATTCACCATCCACATCTATCATTCCGCTTGAGAAGATTAGACAAAGCATACATCTATTTCCGAAATGGGGTGGAGTGGTACCTGGAGAATGGTCCAGTGAAACTGTGCTGGATGATTGCGATACATTTTGGGTCAATATCTTCAAGGATAATATTTCATACTTCAATTTGTCTTGAAGACCTGCTATTGTTTAGCTACTGTAGTACTACTTCATAGCTGAGTGTATGAACACTGATAATATTAGGTACTTTCAGATATTATTTGACCAACAAAATAGGGTCGACACTAAGATTCAATATCATTTTCATCAGTACTGGAGGTATCTAAGCGTAGCAAGTCATAGCGAGTCATAACACATAGATCAACTATAATAGCCAGAATTACTCCGGGACCGTTTTCCTGATGTATTGATCTTGATGAGATGCATCTGGTCAAGAGAGATACACCTTGGTGAAGGGAACATATATTTCTGCAGAAGGCCCAGCAGAATGCTCGGTTTGCTGATACCAGTCGCCTTTCGGTTTTTCTTGTATCTCGCCTCGGAAGGGGAATTGATAACCTCCACTACAGCATGGTTGTGCTCTTCAATGGAAGCTGGAATAAGGCTTTCGGCATTGGTGAAATTGAAGTCCTTGTGATCACAACCATTAACTGTATAGTTGTGAGGTTGTAGATGGGCAGCGTAGTAGTGTCCAGAATTGGCTTTGTGCCTTCCTTTAATTTTGCACCCAAGACGACAGCCCAAAGCACCATGATGCCCAACCCGACCATCAAGTTCTGGCAATGCTAGTGTATCAGCAAGCGCCAAGGCAAAACAGACGCACTGGTGGAATACACTGCGGCTAAGTGCATCCCAGACACATATCCCTTGGCACGTTGAAGTGCCGAGAGATGATAGAAGGTGCGGAAAACAAAGGACTCCAATATTTTGGGCTTGGCTGGACCAGGAATGATACAGGCGATGAAGGACGATCTGAGAAGGAACTGAATGGAAGGAGGGAGGTTTTCAATTTTGAATATTGCAATGTATGTATCGGTCTTTTTGTCTTTGTACAGCTGGGCGCCATCAATGGAAAATGAGACAAAAACATCGTATTTGGTCAATCTGACTTCCTCTACGAGTTTGAGGTATTCGGAGCCTGAGAAAATATCATTGTAGATGAGAGGATCATCAGGAGACTCATCCAACATGGCTTGGGTCTTCTGGTGACGATATAGCATGTTGGCAGCACTCTCTTTCGACCTCCAGAGTGCCTGCAATATTGGACCCAAGGGAAAAGTAGGAAAAGTGACCCTAGGTACCTTTTTGCCGTGCTTCTCCAGCTGGATAGGATCCCAGCGAGATTCTCTGCAAATGGTACAAGTGTCCTTGTCCTCGAAAGGACCCGTGAAGGCATGACAGGTGTTCATACACATATCCTCTCGTACTTCCACTACACCAGACAGGGAGGATACAAGTTTCTTGACTAGATGATATGATTCAAGGGTTACTTCAGGAAATCATCGCATAACTGCTTCACAAACATAGTTGTAAGTTTGCTCTGATGTGTTGGAAGTGGAGAAATATAGGCCAATGGAGAGTCGCGTGTCCGGGTCTGATATATTGACTTCTTCTTCAAGTGGACTTTTCTCAAGGCGCTGAATGACAGCTTCGTCAAGCTTGTCCTGTGAAAGTGACGCATTTGAGATCAAGTGAATATATTCCTGTGTAATGCGGATACTATCGATTTGAGAAGGGGGACAGTCCAGTGGAGATATGTTGGGGGGATGGGGAGGGTTTTGAGGAAGCTCGTCTTCTTCATCTTCGGGCTCAGACTCGGGAGAAGGAGGTCGTGAATGGGCAGGTGACTGATGGTTCAGGAATTCGAAGCGGCGTCACAGGTCGTCTATATCTTGCTCGACCGGTTCATTGTCTTCGTTTTCATGCCCAGGCAGGTCCTCTCGGTGATGCAGTTGTGCGTTGTGGACGGGAGACCCAACGCGCGGAGTGGGATGATCATAATTGAAATCATACATTGCCTGAGACAGTAAATTACACGAATTAATAACCTAGAGCTGTAAAAATACATACATTTGGTTCCTCAGCTAGTCGGGCACATTTAGCTTGTCGTTCGGATTCCTCCAGTCCGTCTTCATCCTGTTCCTCCTCTTTATCTGCCTTTATTTCAACCTCGTCACCTTCTAATCTGTCCTCCTCAGGTAAACCTCCGTCTTCCCTATCCGCATCGAGACTTCCGAGCCAGTCGCCAAATGTAGGGATTGCTGATTGAATGGTCTTGAGGTGGCTAGAGAAGGTGCGCTCAGAGACTAGAGCACTGTTGCACTTCTCGCAATAGCACCGGACTTGCTTTTTGGAAGGCATATATATTGACCAGAGACGAAGAAAGAAAGAGGCGTGAGTGGAACCCGCAATGAGGAAAAAAGAGAAGTATGCCAACGTGCCATTTGACGTCACTTGGTCTGCTCATTTCCGAATGAATCGGTCAGAATAGGAAATCGCCGGAGATTGTCAGAATCGGTCGGACAAAAATAATCAGATTTTTCAACGCGTGTCAGAAATTCCCGGCGTCGTTTTTCACTGGGCCTGAGCCCTAGGCCCGCCCAGACCAGGCCCGAAAAGCCTGAGCCAAGCCCAAGCCCAACGCAGGGCTTTTCGGGCCTGAGGCCCAGTGAAAAACGACACATAGCAGAGCCGACTGAAAACTGACCAAAATCGACTGTGTCCGGCCCCAGCTGAAATGGTGGGCCTTGTCAGCTCCAGTCGATAGTAGTTGTAGGGACTCATAGAATTTTACATGCAGCATGACAGATTCCAACTGGATCGGGCTTGACCCGACTGGTTTGCACTGGTTATGGCACTCAGATAAACGCTTGTAGTGTCAGATAGCGTCGGACCTAATCAGATTTCAGCGGGCATTTCATCTTGGACAGGATCAGAAATATATATAATTATCAGCTTCTACTATGTTACACAATATCTGACTATATCCAACTACAACTGCATAATACAAAGTCCAGATCCTAACAAGAAAACCAAAGGTGAGCCAAGTTTACTAAGTCCGCAGTGGTGCAAAACACGAAGTGGAAGAGGGATACAGACAGCGAAACTCTGAAAAGCAAAGAATAAGAATGGCAACGAAAATAAATAAGAAGAGTACATACCACCCATTGTTCTTGCACTTATTGGCTGGTTTTCGACACGCCTAGAATCTAAATTAGTATTGAGTCAGGAACTAGAGTAAAAGTCGAGACGAACCACTTTAACTTCGAAGATCTGTTGAGATCGAAGCTTAAAAAGTGAGACAGAAATCGAGGTAGAGACAAAAGGCGGGTCAGCGTTACTCAATCCCAAATGAAAGAAAGCATGTACACACCTGTAGTAGCCTATAATTCGGGCCAGGCTGTTACTTTAGTACCTTGGAGCATCCCATCCACCCTGCCCGCATACAGCTTCGCCTAGCAAAGAGTCCTACCACATATTCCATGCAACTATCTTCTAGAAGAATGGTCGTCAGCTTGTTGATGTGTTTGACGCGTTCTGGTAGGTTGTTATAGTGTTTGGTGGTATCTAGTAGTGTCGGTGGGCAAGGGAGATAGAGCCTCGCACGTTAGCCCGCCATAGAGGAAAAGTCGAAATGACAATGCCTTGGAGAAGAGAGGAGAGAGGTAGTATGGATAGTGGGAGAGAGCAGGAGGGAGAGAGAGAGGGCCCGGGGAGATGTGGTGGAAGGGACGAAAGGACGCGTCATCCACATTGCACAAAGCGGAGCTTGAATGTTGCGGAGTTTGAAAGAGCTGGTTTAGAGCCAGACAAGGACAACGAGTTTGGACTTATAAAAAAAAAGAGGAGATGGCGCGATGACAGGGAATTCGAGGACAATAGATAGAATACGAAGAGGAAACCACTCTCTGTACGAGAGGATTCGATGGCGGAACTACTCAGATATGTTTGGCATCAATCTGACCGAGTCCGAGGATTTTCGAAAAGTCCTTGCTGTATCAGATTTTATCTGTACAACTCAGTACAACTCGTATCTACTCGGAAATTTCGACATCCAGTCGGATCTCGTCTGTGTCATTTTTCACTGGGCCTGAGGGCTCGGGCCTGGGACTTTCCTGGCAGTCGTGTGGCGCACTTTGACCTGTACTAGCTGTAACAGCCGTCATTCTTCAACTACATGTAGGGCTCCTAATGGATTGGATTTGGTCAGATTCGGATGCAATCCACTCGGATGGCAGGTTGCTCGAGGCCCAATCCGCATCCGGCAGATAGCCAGATGATCCGATGCATGGATTGCCGTAAGTGCCGGTACTTACTGTAAGGGTTCTGTCTCGCCGTTAAGTACTCAGAATTTTTGTTTACATGTACATGTGCATTTTCTCTTTCTCTTCAGGGATCAAAGAGCTAAGTACTGACTTCATTCTTCTCTCAAAGCAGGGTTGCTTGGTTCTCTGCATTGTTAGCAGGGTGTATCATATAGTCTAGTTTCTTGAGTACACCTTACAATTCCTCAAATGGCTCATCAAATGGGAATTGATTTACTGTCCCATTTCTTTCAATTAGCGAGGGCACCGTGACAGTGACATGGCCTCGCAAATATTTTTGCCGCGAAATCGGGAATGTGAGCCATGACTGTCGGTTTTTTACGCGAATTTTCGCGAATTTCTAGGGAAAATTTGCCGTTTTTGGACTCATTCTGGCGGGGAAGTCGCGTCTAGGCCTCCGTGACGCGAACTCGACGATTTTTTTCGCGAATTTTGAGGGGTCCGTGACGCGTGACTCGCGAATTGAACGAATCAGGAACACGCTACATCAAAAAATGAGTACATGGAGGAGGAAGATATAGTATAGGAGCTAGAGATCATTGAGCAGTGGCAGGAATTCTTGAAGGATAAGACCTACTTAAAGATATGTCAGTTAGAGGGTGATAATGGGAGGACATTCTAGTATAATGCATATTAATTTTGTGTACATACTTCATAGATAGCATATACTACACTCAATCTACATTTTTGTGAGAAAAGCCCTGGCTCAGGCCCAAACCCAGCCCAGGCCTGCATCGGGCTTTGGCCTTGATTTTATGAGGCCCAAGCCCAGGGCTTCAGGCCAAGCCCAGGCCCGCACATCACTAGTGCTGTTAGTGTTTTTTTTTAAATTTCGTATCTGTCCAATTGGATTTCTTTTTTTCCTTTCCTTCGCCTTGTTGGCTGTCTCTTATCTGGTTTCCCCAAGGTCTCCATCTCCCTTTGTCTTCTTTTCCTGCCCCCCAATCTTCATCTTTCTATTTTCTGCCATGGTTTTCCTCTGCTTTTCGGCTTTTGTACTTCTATATTTCTATCCACTACCACTGATCTCTTAGATTTCTCTTCCAGTTTCCAGTCCCAACTCCAATGACTCTGGAAACATTTCCATGCCCCTCAAATTCTCCTCTGGTTATTTTTTGCTAGTGAATGCCTGATTTGGATTAGGAGGAGTATATTACATGGACTAGGACCAAGAACTGATATGCTGGGATTCCAGAAGGCGTGTCGATGACTGGTTAAGTACATCATTGGGTCCCAGGGTCAATCACTCCCAATATGGACGAGCTCGCAGCTTGAGGACTGCTGTAGATCCATTACGAGGCTGAAGAATGAGGCTGAGTTCTTTACACTGCATTTCCGCGTGTGGCTATGTCTAATTGGCACCCCAGTTATTTCTGTGCTTCCTTCCAATTTTACCTGTTTATACCTATGTCATTTGTTTGTCTCCAGTTTCATAGCCAGGTGGTAGGCAAACAACCATGTCTGGACCACAGTTTTGCATATAGCACCACAATGCTGTCATACCTTGATGTCTCCTCTTCCAGCAATCTCTTCTATCTCTTTTGAACACTCTAATCCACCCTATGAAACATCTCTTTGTCAGCTTTCATCATGCCTCCTAAGGCTACAATCACTGCATTTTCTCTCTCTCCCAGCTCTTCTCAGCATCAAAATCTCAATTGAAATTTCCTCAGTCCGAGAAGAGCCATAGCTTTTTTCTGTTTTCCTGGTGCGTTCTATATCTCTATCTCGTCTTCTCGTTTATCATCTGATTTCTCGTTCTTGTTGATTGCCTTTCTTACCACAATTGCTATGTTCTCAAGGCAGACCCCCACGGCGGTACATTCCACGATTTGTTTTCTTCAATCTACTGACCAGTTTATTACTTTTTCAGCTCTACGAAACTGGCTTCAAGAATGACAGAATAGTGATGAAGACTGAAGATTGTACCTTCAGTTAGGGCTCCTGGCGGATCGGATGGCATCCGACAATCCGAGCGATAACCACTCGGATTCGGATGGTGGATGGCCTCTCTGAGAGCTCAATATCCGACAGATACCATCCGACCAATCCGAGGATTATCTGCGGATAGATTAATGGCGTGGGAAGGTGTTGTCCAACGGCTGTTGTTACCTTATTTAGGTCAGTCCCCAAGGTACTATACATGTCATTCTTGATTTTTGTATCTCCGAAAGCAACATGTGCTTTAGAACAACAGGATATGGTCCAAATACGGACACCAACAATGGTCTAGTTGGCATGAGAACCTCTATTGTTTGCACGCCAAAAGACTCTGTATTTGAGGAATCCAGTAATTACTGTAAGTACAATACATCGAAGCATAGTAATAGACAAAATTACATTAAAAGTATCAAAAAAAATGTAGAAAAAGACTCAGTATTGCGACACAGCATGGGTGGCTACCATCCGCGGATTAATCCGGCGGATTGTCGGATGCTATCCGCAGATGTGGATTAGGATGTTTGACTCGCCAAATCCGAGCGGATGCATCCGCATCCGAGTCAAATCCGATCCGCCAGGAGCCCTACCATCAGTCTTCTCCTCGCAATCTGCAGACCTCCTCAAACCTTTCAATTTACTCCTGAGGATTGGAAAGGTATATTGCTGCTTCAATTGTATACAGAAGGGATTCCAGCTGGCTCTGTCTGTTTGGTTGACTATATGGCTGGGTACCACACTGGCAGTGGAGAGACCATGCTTGCATGGAATCTAATACTTGTAATCCTCTTATCTGACCCAGTGAAGAGGGAGCAGACAATGTAATTTATTAGTTAGGGGTCTACATTTACTAGTATTTGTTTCAACGGTGGATAGAAAAGAAATTCAATAAAAAGTTGATAAAAAGTAATGTGTATTTTAATGTTTTGGGGAGATCCAGTCTCGTACTCGCCATGCCTCAGTGCTGGCCCACACCCCTTTCATACAGTTATGACAACTGCCAAGTTAGGTACTATCTAAATTATTCTATTTAACACCCATACTGTGGTAGCATGTACAGGGAAGCTGACTGGACAGATGAGTACTTCTTGAAAGTGAACATGCAGTAATAAAGTTATATAATAAGTGTACCAATCTCCAAACCTCAATCTCACAGACAGGAACAGTTACAACACTGCTCTTGCTTCATCCTTTCTCTAGCTTAACATAACTGCCTTGACAATCTGGCCAAACCCGTTACAAGGCCTCTTAAAGGCCGAGTTAACTTATGTTGACCTTGAAATTTTTACCACGACCTCAAACTCCCACCCCTTTTCGCTGCCACTCAAATTAAGCCACCTTTCCCCTTCCTGACAACTGGAATGTCCAGACTTGGTCTGGACCAGGTCCAAAGACCATGGACAACCACGTCATGCCAGTGTGTCAAATCATAGTTTCTATTTTGTCATATGTCCTTCTTCCCTCCCCCCCTTCTGCATAGCCTGGGAATCACTATAGACTATATGAAAGAGCCTTGTAACTTGCTGCACAAAGTGATGGCCTTTTGCCCCAGTCTATCACTGCACCTCCAATGTTCTGCATATTCATCACCATTGAACCATTGTATTCCCACACAGTGACAGTGATAGCAGGTGTATTATGAGAATGTATGCTGGGTGCCAATGCCATTTAGAATGAGGAAGGGAGGTTCAGCATCGGTGCCTATTTTTGAGTTCCTCACCATCATCATAGTAATTCATTGCCATAACCCTCATCTTTGTTAGCTGTTGTGTTGTGGTGAGTTGTGGTGAGGGGAGGGGAGTTGGCTGCCAAGTTGCAGTCAAAGTCATTGGTTGTTGGTATGTATGACTATTGCTAGGTTTCTTAGATCCCTTGTCCTGTCCCTATTGTCCCTATTCCTGGTTCAGTTTCTGGAAGGACCCTCAGACTGGAAGAAGAGTGAGTGGGAAGTGGGAAGACGACCGGGTAATAATAGGATTGTAGTTAGTTAATTAACGCTGCTGAAAGTTGCAAAAAATAAAAAATAAAAAATAAGAAGGGAAAAAAGAGAAAGGAAAAGGGAAAGGAAGAGGAAAGGGACAAGAATGAAAAAAGTTGTACATTTTAGACATTTGATGTTTGCCCATTGTGTGGTGTAGAGCACACACTTGGCTCAAACAGTAGACATAGACAGAGCAGCAGTAAGAGAGAAGACAATGAGAAGCTAGTCCCAAGATGAAGTTAATTATGAGTAAAGATAAGATGCAAGAGGAGAGATGCTTACCTAGTCCCAAGATGAAGAGGTCAAGATGGGGACTAGGAAGCTACAACTCTAAGTTTATATACATGAGGCCAAAGATAAGGCAGTAATTATAGGATCAAAGTAAAAGATGGTATCTTGATGAAAAGATGAAAGGAATTGGAGAACTGTTAGAAATAATCAAAGTACAGCCTAGTATCCCTGGTAAGTGATAATCATGTATCTGTCATGGAAAGGTGAACAAAAGATAGGACAAAAAGATGAGCAAAAGATGAACAACAATTGATGGCTGATTGATGAATGATGAAGGAAAATAGAAGGAAAAATAGAAAGAAAATCATCCAAAATAATCAAGTCATGGCAAAGTGTATATGTACATGTTGTGCACATTGCTCACCATACAGTATACACCTTCCACTGTCTACTGTATGTCATAGTATGTTGTCCATTATCCAATTCTCCATCTCCTTTGCCTTCTCTCACCATTACCCTTCACTTTATCCCCTGAAACCTAAACCTAAGTTAATCACCTAACCCTTAGACCTTAGGCTTTATCCTTTAACGTCCCTCACACTCAACACTTAGCCTAAACCTTGCCAGCACCAACTCTTCCAATAACCTCACCTGTTCTTGGAGGAGCAAGATGGTTTGTTAGTGGGGGTCTGGGCCAGCATCTTTGTCTTCATCTTTGTCTTCTGCCTCTCTTTCCTCATCCATGTCCATGAAGCTGGAGTTACCATTGTCATGATCCTCACTCTCAACAACCAGAAAAAAAAACATACATTTTTAATCCCCTTCTAGCTCTTGACTTCGACCTTGAATTATACCATTACCCCCCCCCCCCCCCATCCTTATCCTTATCACTAATGTCTCCTTCTCTGTCAACATCCTCCCTAACACTCACACTGGTGTTGCCACTGGTAACATAACACCCTGAGAATGAACCATAGGCCCACCCCACTCACTACCTCTGTTATGGATTGCATTCACTAAACATCCCAACCTCCTCCAAGTCAACCCTTTTGATCCATTTAAGACATCTACTGGCACCATGACCATGTTGGATGAGGTGGGGGTGGGGGTGAGGGGGGATTTCGTCAATGAGTTGTTGACTTGGGAATGGGAATGAGGTGGGGTAGAAGGAAGCAGAGAGTGTGCAGATGGAGGGGATGGAGGGTTCAGGGGAGACAAAGACACAGACACACACAAAGGCATTGACTGGAGAAAGGGAAAGATGATCCAAGGAATAGTTTCATAGTGTGGATTGTTGCTAGTAGAGTCGCTTTCTTGAAGTCACTGAATTTGTTCTTCAATTGGCAATCTGGGAGTAAGCTCAAAGAGAGATTGGTGGAATACATTGTCATCAACGTTGTCTATATGTTTGTCTGCCAAACAAAGACATTGCCCCTGTGCCATCACATGTGTGCATTGTTGTAATGTGACGCATCATTCAAACTCATTGGTTAGTCATTGAAATCAAACTGTCCAGATCTCAAGTGAAAGGGTACCTAGAGCATAGATTGGGCTGAGTGAAGAGCATAGAAGAAAAATTTGGTGAAGATGATAAGCAAGTTGGAGATGTGGCTGAGTAAAAGAAATTTGAGTAAATACAAGTGATCAAAAGGAGGCTGTTGTAAAGGTGAGTTTGTGGTTTCCTAGTTGGAGCTCTGAATCAAGTTGATTTGGGGACTTGAGTATGATTTTTTGATTGTCGTAGACTCTGAAATAGCTAACAAGGAAAGCATTGAAGAGGGTTTTGGTTGAGAAGTATGAGAAAGCATGAGAATAAATGCATAAAATCATATGGAAATCAGAAAGGGTACTGAAGTATTGGTTAGATATCTATGAACTGAGTTCAGTGGCATTAATGTGGCAGCTTTGTGGAGATGATGAATGTCAAAGTAAGGAACCCTGGCACCAACAGAACAAAAGGAACTTTATGTCAGCCTCTACTACCAGGTGCTCATGCATCTTGCTGTCCATTCTGCAGTGGGCTTATATATAAAAGTGTAAATGCATTTTTTCATGCTACCAAGTCTACAAAGCCTTTAGAATCAAAACTTTGCCAGACCGAAACCCTAAACATAGTAAACGAATGTCATCATGAATAGCTGAGCAAAAAATATCAGTAAAGGGCAAATAAATGCGGTCCAATTCTCCAATGAAAGGATGATGAATCCACTGGTCATGAAGATAATGGCTGACATCTGTAGCAATTTTCTGCTCATTGGCTGCACTTTGTGAATGTTGGTCCAGCTTTTTCTCTTCCTCCCCTGTCTCCACATTCCAGATTTGGATAGTCTTGTCATGAGATCCAGAGACCACTCGCTGTCCATCTGCTGAGAATGCCACAGATGTCACCCAATCTGAATGTCCCTCCAGCTTTTTCTCTTCCTCTCCTGTCTCCACATTCCAGATTCGGATAGTCTTGTCAAAAGATCCAGAGACCACTCGCTGTCCATCTGCTGAGAATGCCACAGATGTCACCTGATCTGGATGTCCCTCCAGCTTTTTCTCTTCCTCTCCTGTCTCCACATTCCAGATTCGGATAGTCTTGTCATGAGATCCAGAGACCACTCGCTGTCCATCTGGTGAGAATGCCACAGATGTCACCCAATCTGAATGTCCCTCCAGCTTTTTCTCTTCCTCTCCTGTCTCCACATTCCAGATTAGGATAGTCTTGTCATGAGATCCAGAGACCACTCGCTGTCCATCTGCTGAGAATGCCACAGACATCACCCAACCTGAATGTCCCTCCAGCTTTTTCTCTTCCTCTCCTGTCTCCACATTCCAGATTCGGATAGTCTTGTCATGAGATCTAGAGACCACATGCTGTCCATCTGCTGAGAATGCCACAGATATCACTGAATTTGAATGTCCCTCCAGCTTTTTCTCTTCCTCTCCTGTCTCCACATTCCAGATTCGGATAGTCTTGTCATGAGATCCAGAGACCACTCGCTGTCCATCTGCTGAGAATGCCACAGATGTCACCCAATCTGAATGTCCCTCCAGCTTTTTCTCTTCCTCTTCTGTCTCCACATTCCAGATTCGGATAGTCTTGTCAAAAGATCCAGAGACCACTCGCTGTCCATCTGCTGAGAATGCCACAGATGTCACCCGATCTGAATGTCCCTCCAGCTTTTTCTCTTCCTCTCCTGCCTCCACATTCCAGATTCGGATAGTCTTGTCTTCAGATCCAGAGACCACTCGCTGTCCATCTGCTGAGAATGCCACAGATCTCACCCGATCTGAATGTCCCTCCAGCTTTTTCTCTTCCTCTCCTGTCTCCACATTCCAGATTCGGATAGTCTTGTCATGAGATCCAGAGACCACTCGCTGTCCATCTGCTGAGAATGCCACAGATATCACTGAATTTGAATGTCCCTCCAGCTTTTTCTCTTCCTCTCCTGTCTCCACATTCCAGATTCGGATAGTCTTGTCATGAGATCCAGAGACCACTCGCTGTCCATCTGCTGAGAATGCCACAGATGTCACCCGATCTGAATGTCCCTCCAGCTTTTTCTCTTCCTCTTCTGTCTCCACATTCCAGATTCGGATAGTCTTGTCTTCAGATCCAGAGACCACTCGCTGTCCATCTGCTGAGAATGCCACAGATGTCACCCAATCTGAATGTCCCTCCAGCTTTTTCTCTTCCTCTCCTGTCTCCACATTCCAGATTCGGATAGTCTTGTCATGAGATCCAGAGACCACTCGCTGTCCATCTGCTGAGAATGCCACAGATCTCACCCAATCTGAATGTCCCTCCAGCTTTTTCTCTTCCTCTCCTGTCTCCACATTCCAGATTCGGATAGTCTTGTCAAAAGATCCAGAGACCACTCGCTGTCCATCTGCTGAGAATGCCACAGATGTCACCCAACCTGAATGTCCCTCCAGTTTTTTCTCTTCCTCTCCTGTCTCCACATTCCAGATTTGGATAGTCTTGTCATCAGATTGAGAGACCACTCGCTGTCCATCTGCTGACAGTGCAATGCAATTGATATTGCCTTTAGCCTGAATGACATGGTCATGACGCTCCCATACATTGCTGACTCCAACAGGAAGTTCCCATGGTATTTTTTGCAAATAAAATTCCCTGATTATTGACTTTTTGGGTAGCCAGAACAATGCTGAATAGTAGATTTCTAGTGGGTGGTCCCGGATGGTGTTGAAGCACTGCAACACACAATGTCTGGTATCCCCTGCTAGCTGTTGAATTTTAGCATCAACCTGAACCATAGTTAATGCTGTGAGTTCAAAAATGAAGAAAAGTTAGCTTACAAATTGTGCCCTCTTCAAATTGTGCAACATCTTCACTACTATGTCAAGCCTTCCAAGCAGAGACATGCATTCAGCCCACTGCAAAACCCACTTCTCGAAAAACTTGTTTATCAACTCATGAAGAGTGCTCTTGTCACTAGCCTCCAGGTAGTGGGTTATCCAGTACATGCAGGCATACTGAAGGGCCTCAGATATATGACCTACTGTATTTGCCTGGGAGACATGCACATTTTTGTCCTGCAGCCTACAGATGTTTTTGTCAAGGTGACCATTCAGATATTCCAGACATTTCTTTGCAAGAATGGAGTGGGATTCTTTGGGAGTGTGGTGATATGTTTTTGAACGGTCTTTATCAGACAAGAAGTCTGGAAAGGAAGCATGGAAGATTTGGATAGGTTGTGAGTGATTGGCAGGTACTGAAATGACCGATTGGAGAGAGCTGAGAGTGCTTTGAAGGAAACGGCTTGATATATCAATTGGTAGAAGCTCTGCAATAGCAGTCTGGGAGAGGGGTGTCTGGGCAGTGGTAATGAGATGGAGGACATTCTTCAAAATCTCATTCTCCTTATCATCGCGATGGGCTGAGGAAAGGACAGTGCAGTAGAGAGCATCTAGCTCCCCATGAGATGCCTCATTGCCAGGGGTGGGATTTGATGCACTGTAGGAGAGAATATCTCTCAGTGCTTTCTGAGTTGAATCAGGGTTTTGAATGCGTGGATCAGCAACAAACAAGCAAGCTGTGGCAGCATAAATGAAAAGTCGTCCTGAAAGGTCCAACAGCTGGTTGAGCTGATCTTCAGAAGGCCATCCCTGCTCAGAAATTGACTTTTCAGTCCGAATTTCTGCAAAGCGATGTTCTAGGAATATTTTGATGTCTTTGCGAACATAGTACTCCTCCACATCGTGAAGTCGACAACCAGGGTGCTTATTCAAGGGGAACTGAATGCTTATCTCTGATGTTGGACGACTGGAAATGTAGAATTTGATGGGAAGGGAATGTGCATTTTTGATTAAAATGGACAGGATCCTGGAGATTTGTGACAGGTTCCTGCATTCATCAAGTCCATCACAGACAATTATGAGGAGTTTTTGGCCCATGGATGATTCTGCCCCTTGAGCAGGCTTCAATATGAGCTTGTTGAACTGGGAGTGAAGTGCACTGCTTCCAGAGGCTTCCTCATCTTCCAGGCATTTCAGAAGTGCCGAGGAAAAAGCAAAAGAACAACGAGCAAGCTGATAAGCTATGGTAGGGAGAATACAGCTGTGATCTGCTGTTTCCTCTCCAGCACGAGAAGCAAAGAAGCTTGCACCGAGTATCCGCTTGTTCTGCAGCTGCTGGCAAAAGGAATAGGCAATTGTTGTTTTCCCAGTTCCTGCCATCCCATTCATCCAGTATACCCTCCGGTCTGAGTCATCCTCGGCCCATTTCATCAACCCACCCAATATGTCCTCGCGAGTCCCTGGAGTACAAGCAGTGCGGGGAGTATCTGTGACTGCATCAAATCTGGCTTTCTCTGTACGGCGTAGGTCACTGAAACGTTGACTCTAGTAGTAATACCCGTTAAACCAGCTATCCAACAGAAGAGAATGGACTCACCTTGAGAATCTCCAGTGTTTTGTCCTTTATCTCTTGAACCTCACCTCCAATCTTATCAAAATTCAATCTGGCATCCTTATCTTCTTCCAAAAGTGACATGATCTTTGTATTCAATTGTAGCCCTTTTTCTGTGCTTATGGCCGTCTGAATGCCCAGTTCCATCTTTAAAGTGTGTTTCAGAAGAGGACATATCCATGAAGGAATGGCACACACCACGAATATCAGGTAAGTATCCCTTACAAATCCCTGCAGGTGTTGAATGGACTCAGCGTCTGCATGAGCATCAATGATCTCCCGCCACCATGGTTTGGCCATTTCGTTCCTCAATTTATCAATATTCGTTTGTAGTGAGCTAAAATACATTCGTGAATAAAAGCAAGCGAGAAATTCAATAATGAATCTACCTTTGGAGAGACTTCATGCGAAGCTGAAGTCCATCTGATGAATTCGTCTTGAGACGTTCCAAGTTGTCTATAACAGACTGGAGTTCGGTCAAGAGGACCTCCCGACCCGATTTATTGTTTTTGATGCCCTATGGCAGAGATTAGTGAGTAATTGCATTAATTTCGAAGCGTAAGATCGCCTGCCTCAGTAATCGTAGCTACTTTGAGTAAGCCATCGGAAACTGCTTTTAGAGCACCTGTGGGCTCCAGATCCCCGACGGTACTGACTAACTCCAGGAGCGTCTTCATGCTTCTAAAGGTCTTGCTCTCGGTGAAGCGCGCCAAACGAGATTCTTCATCACGCCCATTGTTGCCTGGCAGATCCGGCAATGGTGTCTGGATCACAGAATCACCGATTTGGGGAGGAGGTAAAGGAGAAAGTCGACCAGAGCTGGTAAGGTATGACGGCGTAAGGGAGGAATTATGTACGGGAGGGTCTGGAGCTGACGTGGCAGCAGGTGAGATGGGAGAGCGACTGCGACTGCAGCTGAACCGATCTCGAAGCTTCTGATATTGTTTTTTCATAGGAATGAAATTTGGGAGAGGGGACGGTGAGGGGACGGTGAGGGGACGGATGTGCACTGACAGAAGCCTCGATGCTGGATGTTGATGGTGAAGAGAGGGGGAGGTCAGCAGGCTGTTCTTACTATGAATAGATTGCTGAGTAGAATGAATTGGTCAGCTGGCCCTTGACTCGACTTCATGCAGACGCCACCGGTATTGAAGAAGCTCACTGAACTGGGAAAAGGTGCCACTGCTTCGCATGGCAAGATACGAGGCCCCCTTTCTGTTGAGTAGTGGCATTATTCAATCTATGATCTTGTATTCCTTGACAGATTGACATGTAAGTGTGCATTGAGTAGCGGTATTATTCAATCTATGACCTTGTATTCCTTGACAGATTGTACTGACATGCAGGTGTGCATTGAGTACATTATTGAACTTAAGGGGCCTCGTAATTTATGCTCAAAGTTACCCATCCCCACCCATCTATAGAATCATCCCGTACAACCTCTGCTGAACGTCCTCCCCAAATCTAATCATCCTCTCTGACCTCACGACTCCCTCCTCAAAACATGCGAAGCTACTCTTCTTCGACATCAAAATATCAAATCACGGTAGTCACGGAACAATCAGCCTCGTAAGGAACAAAGAGCTGTATGAGGCAGTGCTTGACAGTTGTCTCGGAAGATGACCAGCGCCACTGCATTACCGGTCACGACGACAGGATACATCAGAGCTATAAGTAGATTTCTCTCTCGAAGTCCAGTTGTGTGGAAAACTCTGTTAGAAAACATAGACTGCTATTTACAGCAACAGAAGCGGAGAATATGATCTCGTTGAAGTCTTTGACATCCCTCCCCAGCGTAACACGGTGCCCAGGGCCCGAATTCCGATATCTTTACTTTCCCCTCTGCCTCTTTCCAACCCTGCGTCGTTTCGGAAACACTTCCGACGTTGCAACGAGCTGCTGCTACTGGTACACGACGAAAGTTGAAAAACCGAGGCTAAAACCGAGACTGCACACGAGAGATATTGACAAGCTAAGCACGGACAGCCACAGTGACACGACCCACGAGGACTCGTCTACAGAGAAGAGAGGCCAACACCGGTACCTTGAAAGGAGAAGTTATGCCGCACACCTTGTCAAACTGAATGCAGGGCGTCAAAGTACCCCTGACTGTCCAGGAACCTTGTTGCATCATCTGTCTCGTTGTCGGCTTCTTGAGCAACCTAAAAGAGGTCAAAAAGCGTCCAGAACGAACGACGAGCGTGACCTGGAAGCGTGGTGGGAGGAGGATATCATGTCGCAGCATAATGTATAATTGAAGCATGGCCGACAGAAGTTGGTCGTGTCTGAGAAATATATACGTCAGAAGGTGAAAAATCTGTAAAAACGCAGTCAGTCAAAGAGCGAGTGAAGAGGGGATAAGCAATGATATACGTTGACAACCATCCAGAAATTGTCCTCGACCTCGCAAGCAACCAAAAACTCCCTCCTCTTCAGCCCATGGTCGTTATAAAGCTCGGATATGAGGCTACAATGCTACACACTTATATCGAGGACATGGTGTCGCCAACGCACAACCACCCAGAACTCCACCAGGCCGCCAACCAACGAGTACACAGTTCCAGTAAACCCCGAAAACGATGCCTGAGAGGTACCCGTCCCATGCGAAACCAGTCGGTGCATATGTCTTGGTTTGGAGAGCTTCGTCCCAGAGAACGTCTGAAGGCGCTGGGGCAGTCGGAGACGCGTTCGCCGTCAATAACAACCTCGGAAATCGGTAGAGAAGGACCCATCCAAACGGTGGTGGATAAGATTCCAGAATAAAATCCCCAAGTACGTTGAGGATGTCACATATATCATAATCCTTGGCTAACGCTAACGAATTCGGAGTCCTTCCAATGCAGCCAAAAACGACTGGGTGCACATGTCTTTAAGGTTTGGTTCGAGCATCTTCCGATTGCATGAGCCTGGAAAGTACATCAGCAAAACTGCAAAAGTGTAGCAGGGGTGTAGCGCTACACTTTTCGGCGACGCAGGAACACCCAAGTGTAGCTACTACACCCGCTGCTACACGGGCTTTCTCCAGGGACTTCGCCTCATCCACTACACCTCCTACACCCCTCCCTCTACATCCCGCTACACCTTCCAGGCTACTATACGCTCATTTAAATCACTGTAAAACCATGAAATATATCGCATTGCGATGCTGTAGTATATACATTAACAAAGTATATACATAATAATCAAGGCATTAAGAAAAGAAAATACTGTATGTGTAGCATGAGGGTTCAGAATGTTTAAACTTGAAAGCTTTGACAATGACTGCAGAAGGAAGTCATTAAAAGTGACTCGAAGCCCAAGACGTGTAAGGAGACGCACCTGAAAATGTTTACTCTAAGTCATCATCAGACATCGGCAGTGCCCCGACCTCCTCCACTACCTCAACTCCATCACCACTCGTGTCATTGGTTTCGTCATCCAGCTCCTTGAGACTGAGACCCGCATTGTAGTCCTTGGCACGCGATACCAGTTCATCCCACTTCGGATCCTTAATTTTGGTAGTACTTTTGTGATATGCTTCGTAAATCTTCCTCCACTTGAGTCCGGTGAACGCGTCTTGCTTGATAAACTCGCCTGTCTTCCAGGCCTTGAGAGACCGGCGAACCTACACCGTTGGTTAGTAAGAAGGAAATTTGAAATTGTTAAATACTTGCCGCAGTTGCACAGTATGCAAGCATACCAACTGGCCTGCCATAATCCACGTCCGCACTGCGCGTGCGATGTACATGGTATGCAAAGAGTCGGACAATTAGGAAACCGTACCAAGAGCCAATAGGGCCATCCTGACCAGCACACATTTAGAGAAATGGTAATAGCACTTTTTGAAAAGAAAAGAACGCACCTCAGCCCATGGATTCTCATACATGAAGGCACTGTCCTTCAGCAAATCTTGCACATATTCTGCCACTGGTCCTTGGCCTTAACTTCCTTCAGGAATTCTTCCTTCCACATCTTTTTGACTAATGAGTTCGCTCTCCTACCAACTAAGCTTCTGTGGTGGCGAATGGTGTTGTTTGGCTGGGAGAACAAGTCAAGAAAAGCCACGCTGTACTGATATTAAAATAGAGAGAGACGTACAACGTTGAGCACTGCCGGGTGCATTCTGCAAAATTGTTTCTTTTCATTGTCAAGATATGGATTGAGAGCTGGGAAGGTTTTGTTGAAAGCTTTAAAAATGACACCGTTGAGGTCGGAATGGGCGTTGGTACCAAATTGGTTGCTAAGGTCGCTGACCAGACGAGAACAGCACTGTTAACCTTCAACTTGAAAAGGGTTTTGTCCGAGTCGATAAGAGGAAGGTGATTAACTTTGTAGTCGGTCTTCTTCAACGCCTTCCCATGCTCCTTGCGGTCAACCTTGTCAGCGTTGACAGGTGTGAGTATGACATCCAGCTCTTTCTGTAACCACATGTCAGCATTCAGTCACATGGGAGCTATTGTCATACCTTTTCCACATTGGGTTTCTTCCCTTTCTTCCCTCTCTTCACTGCCTCAAGGACTGCAGGAGGATCCTCAACTTCAAGTTCCCGAATACTGTCCGCTTCCGTTTCAGCAGCAGCCTGCGACGATATAGTAGCAAATTGTTGTTTCTTGAATTTGCGCTGCCATTTGGGTACAAGACCTCCGATTTGGTCATTCTTAGACCGCTTCGTATCGACACTAGCACTGTAAGTTAGCACCAATAATAGAGGCGGGTCATACACTTACGGTTCATCCCCTACTGCAGATAACTTTCACTTGGTCTTTGGGATGGTAGCTTGGGGGTTGGGCAGTGCTGCTGAAGCTGGGGTGTTTTGAGATACAGGCATTGGTTTAGCTTTGGTAGGTGCAGGGACTTTTTGAGCCTGGGTATGTGTTGCCTGTCCTTCCCAATACTGTCAAGTTATTAATTGGTTAGTTCTGACGTTGATGCTGCCTCTAGAAATGTACCTTTGCAGCAAGTTTTCTACCTGAAGATTTAATCTTCTTCGCAGCCTTTTCTTTCACAACCATCTGGCGTATGTGGGCTTCCATATCTTCTTCAGTCTCTGACGCCTCATCATTGGATGCTATGTACTGGTCCGAGTCCTTCCCGCTGCCAGCTGATCCAGTTTCATCCTCATGAGCTGCCTCTGCGTCAACACCCATCTCATCAGAGTCCACCAACATCACTTCTGAAGGTGGTGTATCGTCCTCATTGTCCCACTCGTTGCCAAAGTCAGAGAGCGGTCCTTCAGAGTCTGTGCCCACAGTTGTGGCTGGTGGCACTTCTATGTCGGAGAAGTCCTCCATAGCTTCGTCTTGAAAGGCTTGGAGGGTCGGTGATTCAATAATGGGAGTGGGGATATGAGCAGGGGCTGGAGAAGGTTTCTTGCTGGGTTGAGGTAAGTCCTGCTGGGCCAGCTCAATGTCGGGATTGATTGAGTAAAGAAGCTCATCTTTTTTAGCTTGGTCCTTCACCATGTCAACAACCATAACAGCTGCACTGCTCCGTTGTTGGTTTTTTGCCTCCTTTTTTGCCCTCTTCGCATTCTTTAGGGCGTCACTCTGCACATGTTTTTCCTTGGTTATCTGCTTCCTCTCCTCACGTGACATCTTGATCTCATTTATGGGAACAGGTACACAGGTGGTGGTAGAGGACGTTTTGGCTTTGAAGACATGGCTGGACAAGAGCTTCGTGGTTGTGGTCACAAAGCAGGGTCAATGTGCCAGCGGCACCAACTAGGAAAATTTTGTAGAAAGTTTGGGACTACTTAGTAAGCTGTTAGTGTTCTTGACTCTGGTCTTTCAACTTCTCAGATTAGGATCTGACTCGTCCTCATAGATGGCCATTCACAACGTTTTGTGTCCATATCCCGAACTTGGTTGTCGGAAACGATTCTTCTGACAATCAGACTGTACAAACCACGTAAAGAAGAAACATTGGCTGGTCCTTCACACTCAACCCACTTCATCAGCTCAAACAACAATGCAATCACTTGAGCCAGAACAATTTGATGGCGCTCACTTCAATGATTCCCCTGGTCCATCTTTCAGCTCACAACGGTCATCTCCCAGTGTTGAGCCAGTGGACAATGTAGTGCACTGTGGGGACTGTACCCACACATATCATCCCTATCTTACAGGTATTTTTTTGCACTTGATTAATTGACTAGCAGTCTAAAGTGTTTTATAGGGATCAAATGTGATGCAAATGGTACTCCTCTCCCTCCTGGTGCTCCACCTCCTCCTTTCCCACCTATTGAGAATGTGTGGGCTCCATTTGAAGATGAGGTCCAGTTTCGGCTTTCTGACTTCCTATACCGCAAGGTAGAGATGTCCCAGAGTGATATTGACTACCTCATGGAGTTATGGGTCCTCTCAGCTGCACGGTATGGTGGAGAATCCCCTTTCCAAGACCATGATGAAATGTACAAGGCCCTGGATAGGATACGTGTTGGCGGGGTTGCCTGGGAGTGTTTTGAGTCAGTGGTACCCGAAAGCTTGCCTGTAGACGCTCCTCAATGGCTTTGTCGATCATATCAAGTCTGGTATCGCAACACTGATGCTGTTGTTAGCAATATGCTGGAAAACCCCGAATTTGCACAAGATTTCAATGTCAGTCCTTTGGTAGAGCGTGACACCAATGGCCACTGTCGCTGGTCGGACTTCATGTCTGGTAATTATGCCTTCAACCATTCTGTGAGTGTCTACTCTACTTTTTCTGGTGGTGGGGCTCATTTTATCTTTCTAGTCCCGCATCTTTGTGGAAACACCATCAACTGAAGGTTCTATGTACGTACCAATTATGCTCAGTAGTGATAAGACAACTGTGTCTGTTGCTACTGGGAATGTCAAATATCATCCAGTCTATCTATCTATTAGTCTTGTCTTCTAGCTATAGGGCTGTGTAACGCGACTTTTCAGATGAGCTAATCAATGAGTTCCCACGCCTGCCTGGCAGCGTCGTCCGACTTCTTTGCCTTCTTACCTCCATGTTCTCAGCAAACGACTCTTCCTAAAACTGTTTAAGCCGTGCTGTGGACCCTTTTCTATAGTTTTCATGTCAAATCCATATCTCTGGCGTGATACTGATGGCTACAATATGCTTAAATCTATTGTCTCCCGCTGTATACTGCAATGGCCCAGCGGTTTGCATGATTACCAAGTGCAGTACCTCCCTCTACTTCTTGATAAGGGCGATATCCTTCTTGTTACTGCGACAGGGGACAGAAAATCCACATTCTTCATTGTACCTATCCTCGCTCACCTCAAAATTCGCTCACACCCGGACTTATACCTATCTCAATTTACCCACAATGTCAAGGAGCATCCCGTTGGCATTGTTATAACACCTACAAAAGGTCTAGCAGCTAGTATAGTACGTGGTTATCTCACTTCATGATGGCTTACTCAATTTTCTCTCTCAAAGGTTGCGGAACTTGCTGAATTTGGATTGTCCGGCATCTCTCTCTGTCGAGAAACTATTGCGGACTTCAGACTTCAGGGAGTCGACTATGTCAAGCTCGTTTGTGCATGTCAGACTTGGCAGGTGATTCTCGTGGACCCGGAGCACCTCACTGAACCCGAGTGGCATCAGATCTTCCAGCATAAAACTTTCATCAGGAACTTGGTGTACTTCTGCATTGAAGAAGTGCATCTCATCCATACCTGGGGAGTCGATTTTCGAATTGCCTTTTCATTCATTGGACGATTTGCTCGGAGCCATCTTCCCGAAACGGTACCAATTCTTGGGCTGTCGGCTACCTGTCCCCCTGGCCGTTCCACCAATGACATTTGTACATCCCTGGGCCTCAGACCGGGTGCCTTTACGCTTGTTTGGCGTTCCAACGAACGCAAGAACATCCAGCTTATTCTCGAGATCCAGAAGCGAGCCGGAAAGTCTCACAAGTATGCTCAGATTGCCGACTATATTCGCAGTGGTCGCAAGACCATCATCCATGTTAATACCCTTCCTGATTGCTACGACATCTTCCTATTTCTGTGGAACCTTCTCCCCTCACATTGTGATAAATTGCGACGTATACGCATGTATCATGCTCTCTGCACCGACACCTACAACCGAGAGACATTCCGACTTGTTGACGAAGACCCGTATCTACAGGTTGTCATTGCGACCATCAGATTTTCCAATGGCATCAATAGGAAGAAGATTCTTGATAGTATCTCATGGGGATTTCCAAAATCCTTGGACTTGTTTCTGCAGCAAGTTGGCCGAGTAGTACGTGGTGACGATCCCGATGTGATTGGCAGGGGTATTGCAATTGTTTCGTCGAATTTGATCAAGAAAGTCAAGGAATATATACAGCGTAAGTGTCTCAATCCTTCGGTTCCTTTCCTCGAGTAATCTAAATCTAATCCTGACCGTTAAGTGTGAGATGACAATCCAAATGGTACCACCGCTACATCAACAAGGCGCTCGAAGGGTCAGAAGAAGAAAGGGATGGAGGATCCGGGAGTTATAGACGAAGGCACTGCCTTATATATTTCTGAGGAGTACTGCAAGACGGCATGTGTCAACCAATACTATGCGAATCCTGACACTTCAACATCCTTCCTCGATTGTCATGCAGCACATCGACCCGTGTATTGCAAGCCATGTGCAGTGCGGCATGATAAATACTACTCGTTCACTCTTCCTCCATATCCCAATGACTTTGTACTTCCTCCTGATTGGCTGCCGACTCCGCCATGGCCAAGAGCAAAATCAAAAAAAGCTCAGAAGTCCCATACCAACCTCGGGAAGAAGGAACGCGAAGACTTGCGCTGTTTCTTCCTTGACTTTCGCCGTGTTGTTTGGAAAGAAGCTGACCTCGACTCAAACATTGGACTTTGCTACTATCCTGTGGCATGGTTTTTCCCCGATTCGTTGATTAACGAGATATTAGACAACTTCTTTCTTATCGACACACTGGATGCACTTGTTATCATACTCAAGTTGAAATCTTGGCATTTTACGGATCGGTATGGGTCTCACTTGTTTGAGCTATTAGAGGTTTGGAGGGAGCTACTGCGTTGGTGGAGAGGAGAAGTTCACAATGGCAAGGGTAGGAAAGGTAAAAAATCTAATTCTTGTGATAACGAGTCTGGTGATCATACAGACGAAGATATGGAGTCCCCTGCTCAACCGTCAAGTCCTATCCCTATCAATCATTATACTTCCTGTCCAAATCAACCTGGCCCATCACGAGCACCGCGAGCACCACGAGCACCAAGGCAACCCCAGGAAAGTGTTGCTGCTGTAACTGCAACATACGGTCCAACTAGAACAACCGGCAGAGGTGAGTTACTTGTGCTCTTGATGAGTTGATTTGTACTAACCTGATTAAAGAGGCATTGAGGCTTCTGATCCAGACCACTGACTATCCTCATTGTCTGTGCAAGGAGTACTTTCAAACTTGACATCTTCTTGAGAATCGCTGCTGCTTTCTTGATCCGTTGTTATATCCTTGTCTGTAGTAGGGGTACCAATATTTGAGCCAGAGTGATCATACAAACTGGTTGTTGAGCAAGGTGAGCCACTAGCGTCTTCATCACTATCAGACTCAGGTTCAGAGTGGGATGATGCGCTATCACCGTCAGAATGAGGAGCTGGCACTGTACGAGTGGAATTAGACATGGTAATGTCAGTATCAATCGAATGTCGTTTCTTCTTTTCCTCTTCGATAGCCGAAATGAAATCAGCACGAGCAGAAGACCTTTCCAAGAAGGAGTCTAGAATGCGGTTGTCAAGGGCTTCAAAGCCCTTCGATAGTAGATCAAGTGCCGTATGATCGTAATTTCTTTTTGTGCGGAATAAGTGTAATTCGGTGGACTTGAAATGTTCAAGAAGCACCCTGATCTCGGGCGACATGTCTGGAGATGTGTGAGTACCTGAGCGATGTCGTAGTCCAAAGGCGCTTCAAAAACGGTCTTGATTACAATAAAGTTATAGCAGTTTGGTGCGATAAGTGCCCGATAATGAGGATCGTCAAAGTTACCACCCGACTTGGGGACCATGGCCTCGAGCTGTTTGTTGATATGCTCTTGAAGCAAATCACGTTCTTGTACAGAAAACCCAAGTTTGATTAGATAGTTGTCGAGTATGGTATTGCGCAGTTCAGGTGAAGACTCGTACTCCAGCAAACAATAAAGTTCTAGCAGATAGTTAGCATAGTTTTTGTGTGTGGAACCGGCGAACATGAATATCCAGATCTCAAGTATAATATCAGTAAATGTTCGCTGTAATCAGAAGCTGTAGTTAGACTTACGAAGAATTGCTCCATCATTCTACCAACATCTCCATCCCGAATGGCATAGTCCATAAACATCCATGATCCAAATTGCATTTTGAAAAGAATGGAGTTCGCAAGACTGCGATCACCATTAAAATCCTCATCGCTGGGTATAGCAGAAGGCTCTGAAACCACAGGAGGTATCCACAGGCTTCCTTCCTTAATCTTGAGCTGAGCTGGAGCCGTAGAGTGGCTGTCAGCAGACAACGCAAGTTCAAAAGCTCGTGGAGAGGCATATCGACGTGCAAGATCACTGCCTATCTGAAGCAGAATATCAAAGGAGGGGGTAGAGCTGCATGTTTCAAGGTCTGCAAAATGCAGACGTAGGTCATCGGTATCAAAATACACGCTATTAGGTGTCTTAAGCTCAACTGTACCCTGACTGAAAACATTGAAAAACCACTTACCGCCAACAATCGAGTACCTCAGCCGTCCACATAAGTTTCATACCATCAGACGTTGGGTAATGATCACATTTGCTAAGGTTAGCCGGGCGTTTGAGATTGACATATCCAAAAAGATGCGAAAGGGATGAGGGATCAGCGGAAGCAGCATTGCCAAAATGGTTCTTGGAGATGGCCTTGAGAGCAGTATCTTTGGTATGCCAGGCTTCGGGGGTAACGATCTTGTTGCGGAGAGATGCTTGATCATCATCTGATGATGTCGTTACCAGGAACTTCTGCAAACAATGAATGGTCGAAAATGTAGCACCATCTCCACCAATCCAACGCAGTTGACCATCTGATGTCTCCGGAATCCCATCTGAGTTTCAAAGTCCTCCATGCAACGTTGCATCCCATGCGGCTCCAGTTCTTTTTCTCCGTTAGTGCTGAGAGGTTGAAAGATAGTCTGATGATCGTCAGGAATACGGTGAATGGCAATGGGTGAAGTACGAAAACACGTTATTATCTCTTTCCGGTAAGAATGCAGTTGAGGTATATAGTTGACCAGGACTTGAGTCCAATGGAGGGCAGCGACGTTGTGGTGATGATTTCAATCGATGCTGTCAAAAATCGATTGAGTCGTCATAGTCATTCACTTCTTCTCGGTGACAAGTGACAGGTATTTCTAAAGATTCCAGGCACCTGGATTACAGTTGAGAAGCTTGATGCCTGTTGCACCAGTCCCGCACATCAAAACATTTTGTCGAAATAATCCTCCCTCACGCTTCTGGCATTCCTGTTGCGTATTATCAAGGATGTAAGCCCAGCCAACCTTGCCCTTCTCAGAAAACTCCTTGTTCTCAGTACGGAGTTGCTCGAGTGCATGACTTGTTGCTGATTTCAAAGCCTTGCGTGTAGTATCATCAGAAACTGAAATACCCATACAAGAAGAGAGACGTTTGGTGTCGGTATGGGCCTGGGAGGCAAAAAGATGAACCCCGAGGGGCATGGAAAGATAGCCAACTGCTAGCCTATTGCGAGATACAATTAAGGGATTAATAGAGGACAGAAGGAGCTATGACCAAGGGTTTTCATAAGTATTACTAAGTACTCGAGAAGTAAATCAAGTCACTTACAGGATTTAAAGGTCTTCCTCTTCGTGTTATCTGTTGTCCACCTTTGCGAGGAATGGCGACGTATTCAAGAAAGCTGGACATATATGGAGCATGCTGTTTAATTGTCTGCATGGATAGTTCCGGCGAAAACGCAAGTATATCATCCCAAGTCATATCCGACGATGATGTGCGAGCTTGGACGTCTTGATCAGATTTCGCCTGGTCAGTCATGAGGACTCCAATCTCTCTGTAGGTGCGCTCAGCACAAAGTTGAGCTGCATGAGCAGAGATGGCAACTCGAGCATAGTGAATGTCGGACAGGTTAGCTGTTAAGGAGAAGCTGCTAGCACGCTCCACTTTGTTCTTTGAACGACGACTTGGATAAGAGCTCCGGTGCTGATAGATGGAGGGAAGAAGAGAGCTGAATGAGACCTTGGTATGGCCTGATAGAAACATGTGGATAGAATCCCGGTGAAAGGAAGTCCGCAAATCCTTATCCTTTCTCCGAGGTCGCGACCAGAAAGCAGCTGCCAAAAACTCTCCGAAGGAACCGAAATCGTTAGATATGCGACGCAGATGCTTGTCTACGAGCTCCAGCTTTGCAACGAGTTCATCGTGTGCTCTCTGTTCCGGAGTTTTCTTTGGTTGAATTAAACGAGTTGGGTGAGGAGGTACAGAGTCTGCTGAGAGCCGAGGCAAAGACAGAGGTGCGGGAGGTATTGGAGGTGTTATAGATGAGCCAAGAGCATCGTCTTGATTGAATGGTAAGGCAAAGGAGGTTGTGTGAGGTGAAGCAGTGGTTGAAGGAGAACATGATGGGAACTGAGGTAAATGTAAGGGAAGTACGTCGTCCGGTGACAAGGGAGGTGTTGGAAGTTGATGAGAAGGGAAGCAAGGAGCATATTGCAAGGTATTTGTTGTAATCTGAAGCAATGAGCGAGAATGGTTGGGTGTTTCGGTCAAAAGAGAGTTGGAATGTTGTGCCAGCAGGAGCGAAGCAGAAGTGGCCGAACCAGTGCTATTTAGAGATGCCTGAGAGCTCAGAGCGGGATGGCTTGAAGTGCCCGTTGGTATGAAGGAATTGGAAGCATGTAAATGATAGTTTTCGGCATCGGGAGGAGGAGTTGGTATCAGAGGATTGGAGACGGGTGTATCTCGCCAATTTCTGCGTTTTCTCTTGCTAACTGCAGGTTTTTCTTGGGAGTTTGTCGTGTCTTTAGGCATTGAGAGCAATTATATGGACTTTGAAGCAGAATGAATGAGATTTCCAACTAGTATGAGGCAAAGAGTGAGGAAAAGGTGCGACGCGACGTTGTGGAAGCCTTGGGTCTGGCCGTGGGAACTCCGTGATTAGCTCATCTCAAAAGTCGTGGCGCACAGCCATTCACTTTGCGACCAGACTACATATACACACACAAAGTGTAGCTACTGTGTATATCGTCAGTCTGGCTATGCAAGACTATCTATCTATTGGAAACATCCGAAATTCTGCACGGAGAGTTCATTGCAATGGCGTGATTCCAATTGCCTTTCTCACTATACCAAAATGTGAGTCTTTAGAGCCTATTTTCAGCAGTTACTGATGATTTCCATTTGGCAGCTGATCGTAAATACGATAATGATGTTTCTTTCTGTTTATTCAAGAAGAAACTCTACCACAATTCCCTGGCCGCTATCCTTCATTCCTTGACCCCACACATGACAGACCCTGTACTGCGACACTGTCCCGATGGATACTATCGTCAGGCTATATATGACCTGGGTGCATTTATAGCCGATTACCCAGAACAAGTCTTATTCTCATGTGTCGTCCAAGGCTGGTGTCCCAAGTGTGTTATTCTTTTACTTGATTTATTTTTCTATGACTCACTGTGATACAGATGTATGGCTAAGCACAATGACCTTGATGGAGGGGGCCCCTCACATACTCGTGATGATGACCAGAGGTTGTGAAGGGAGCTCCTATGGGTGATGTGGTGGTATGTCAGCTACTATCTCTACTATTTTTTCTCAACTCTTACATTTTATTTTCGTCATATAGCCTTTCACTGAGCATTTTCCAAGGGCCGACATCCATGAAATGCTCTCACCGGATCTATTACACCAAATTATCAAAGGAACCTTCAAAGACCATCTTGTTGAGTGGTCATGGGAGTACCTAGTAGTGAAAGAGGGTGAAGCTCGTGCAAAGGAAATCATGGATGATATTGACCGCTGGTATGTTTATCTCTCGTTCTCTCATTTCATAGTCAATAACTTGCTCTATTTAGGCTGGCTGTAATACCACCATTTGCTGGCCTTCGTCGTTTTCCTCATGGCTGTCGCTTCAAGCAGTGGACAGGCGATGACTCCAAGGCCCTCATGAAGGTAAAATATATGTCCTTATAGCAAGATATATTGACTGATTCTGTTTCACGGATTACGAGGCCCCTTTAGGGCCAAGTTAACTTAGGTCGACTTCGAAAATTGTCCCATGGCTTCAAGCTCCCACCCCTTTTCATTGCCACTCAACCGTATCAGTGTTGTGGTTAACCCTTAAGCCTTAATTAACTTAAGGCTAAATAGTTAACAAAATAAGACCTAACTTCATTGGATTCAGAACTTAAGGGTTAATTAAGGCTTAGAATCTCCACGTGATCATATTTCTGTAAAGCAATTTTCTTTTGGTGGACTTACACACATCACTACTCTATATCATGGCTTTCTTGCAGCCTTCAAATTGACTTGGAGGGTGTGAAAGTGGATTGCATTAAAACCAGGGAACAGGCTAGACATACACAAAGTGGGACATATACTGAAGAGCAGCTACTGATGGAGTTGTTACAGCAGGAGGCAGAAGAGGAGATACCTGATGATACAGCTTTAGAGGGATCTGGTGATGAGTATGATGGGTAAATCTCTCTGAAAAATTTCCTCTTAAACTGATCTTAATTATACTTAGTTAAAAATGATTATTAACTACTTAAGGCCTAACTTGTCTGAGTGCCCTTAATTAAGGCCTTAGCTGTTGAAATATATACCTTCCATGTATAGTAACTATGATTCTATATGGAGTTATTATGAAACTTCTACGTAGCTATAAGTATGCTAGTCCTCCAGGGCATTCTCCGGACATTACTCTTATCTTCTACTATGTAGTGATATCTCTGTAGATAGCAATATGGCCAATGGCAATATCCTCTTAGTCTCTAGGTATGTCCATGGACAATGTAGATATTAGTAATTACATGCTCTTTATCTAGTATAAAAGCTCTCTGTAAAGTTGTAGATACTACAGAACAATATCCAGTTCTATCTGCTCTACAAGCAACTCGTATCTAAGCTCTACTAGCTTTCTACTCAGCACTCTATTTGGTGAGCTCTACTGACTGGTCACCCTATGCTGAATATTTGCTGCTTCATTAGGTTATGGGCCCTGAGGCCATCGATGCTGGTCTTATCCCATACAACTACCGTTGTCAAGATGGATTGCATTGTCGAGGTCAACAGCAAACTCATCACCGAGTAAGCTGTCGGACTCAATGTTGTGCAGTTGGTGGATCAATGTTTCGCTTTATCTCCTTCTTCATCTATATTGCCTGGTAAAATATATAACCTGGGTTCAGTTTAGAGTCGCATTAGGCACTCTTTGCTGGTTTAGTTATAGATCTAGATAAGTCACTTTATACCTGTAACAGTTATTTGTGGAACCCTTACGGATCTACAGATAGTTGTATGCAGAGTGACTGGCATGCTTTGCAGCCTCCACTTTAGTGTGGGACTGTTTTTCGCACTCAGGCAAAACTCTGTAGTCATTCAGATGAGCCAGGGGCATTTATAAAAGTCACTGATCTAGATCTATAGAAAAACAGTAGTTAGATAGTGCTCCCCTATATGCTTTAAGGCATCTCTACACCCATTAGGAAGTACTGTGCCACCACAGTCAATATTGCGACTTCTAGAGTAATCATGTGCTCTCTGTCAAGAGTATGGTCTCTGACAGTGTGAAATTGATTGAGAAGCACTGATGAAGAAGTTAATATAGGATTCCATTATGTGCATGTACCGATGAACAGTTTTCTATTGGCATATAGTTGATTAATGCAAATGTATTATGTACATTCCTTGTCTGAGGCGTTTGCTCAGAAAGGAGAAGGAATATTGCGATCATCCTATACACTGTGGTTGTTTTAGACCCTTCAATGTTCCGTTGGTACTTGTGACCTATTGAATGCACATCTTTACTGATTGATGCTTCATAGATCAATATGTCTTCCAACAACGCTATCAACAACTCTGAAAGCATCTTCAATGTTCCCATCCTCAATACCACCAATTATGAGTTTTGGAACTATGCTATCACCCGCCTCCTTGAAGCCAAAGGGCTTAGCAGGGTTGCTTCAGGTACCCAGAAGCGTTATGTGAACACAAGTCCCACTGAAACAGGTAATGCACCTTCTTTTCCTGAAGGATTTGTACAAGTTCCTGATGAAGTTTTTAATGCTTTAACTGAATCTGAACAATCGTCTTATAACCAAATGATTGATACCTTCGCTCGATGAATGGAATCAATATCAAATTTTGGTTAATAAAACATGATCGGGAATTAGTTGAAACTTATAAGCTTCATAGTTCTTGGGATGACAAAGATGAACAGGCTTTGGGTTTTATTTCCTCCTATCTTCCAAATGATGTGGGTTTGGAAATGAGAGATTCACTAGAGAAGAAATAGAAGAAGACCCTTGTGCCAAAGCAAAAGGAGATTATACTGCAAAATGCTTTGGGATAAAATAGACAAGAAATACAGTTCTCCTGGCCCAACGTCATGGTTCTTAGACTTCAAAGAGTTCATGTCTTGGACGCTTGATGAGAAGAAAGATCCTGCAAACCAGATCGCATCTCTGGGAGCAGTTCTCACACGTCTTAAAGCCTATGGATTCACAGTCGATGACAAGTTTAGAGCTCTTTTCCTGATGGATCGCATTCCGCAATCCTGGGGAAACTATGCTCAATTCACACTTGCCACTATTGAACCAAAGAACCTGACTATGGCACATGTGGAATGACTGATTCTCGTCGAGTACAAACGACGGACTGGTCAATCTTCTGAATCATCTCTTCTTACCCGCATTACTGGAGATAGACAAAAGTTTGATTCTGCACCCAATTGGAACACCCAGAAGGCTGGATCTTCTAAACAGAAGAACCAAAACAAGGGTAAGGGTAAACAACCCAAACCTCAGGAACCTTCTAATAATGTTACAACAGGTGATGTGAATCAAGGGGAGATAAGAAGAAGAAAACTCGTCGCAGTAAGAAGAAGAAGGGTTCTAAAAAAGGTACTGCTCAATTAGCTAATCCAGAAGTCGAAGCTGATTCAGATTCTTGATGATGATGCTCCTTTAATGGTGACCACTTTTATGGCAAATCCTTTTATAAATGCCACATTAGATCCTATCGAAATCAGTGACACTGATGATCTTCCGGAGAAATGTGAGCAACCCATTTATGAACTTCTTCCCTATTATAACTTTCTGATTGTCGATCAGATTGCTTTATAGACAGAGAACAATGATTCTTCTTTGAAGGAAAGAGTTAAACAGAACTTAGCTAAACAGGTCAGACTGCAAACAATTTTGGGTTACTTCATTCTTACTCATTATGAGAGACTCATGATCAATGAACTCGCACAGGATACAGTTGATTTTGAAAGCTTTCTCAGAGTAGAAGCTCGTCATCAAATGACCCGTAAGCTAGCTGAAGTTTGGGATTATACATACAATTCTGATGGCACTCATACAGAACCTTATCTTCGAGCAAAAGAGGATCTCAATGGTAACGAAGACATGACAAACCAATGGTTTGATCATGAAGGAACTATCTGTCCCATTCAGAAACAAATCGAGGAAGAGGTTAAGTATTTCTGCCGTTATATCATGAATAAAGCTTTGGCTGATATGCGCAACCATAAATGGATTCCACAGCAGTTTAAAAAACGTGAGCCAGTTTCTTCAAAGCCTCCTTCCTTGATTGAGAGAGCTTACTGGCCTACTCCTGCTCAATCTCTTATGTGCACAAATGGTGTTACAATTAACACTCAATTTCATGATACATTGCTATATCCCGATTTTATTTGCACTCTACCTTTTAACCATACCAAAGTGTCATCATCGTCTTTGAGTAGAAAGCGAAAGGCTGTTCGAGGTTCGTCTTCTTCTGAGTCATCATCTTCAGATCATAGCAAAAAAAGTTCCTTTAAATATATTCCTCTGAGTGTTGCATTCAAAATGTGGCAAGACAGAATGTCTCACATGTTCACAGATCCAATCCTCGAGAATATGAAAAGAGAACCTGATGAATCTGGAAATACCTCGAAGAAACCTTGCTATGATGCACCTTTAGAAGAAGAAGCTGGTCCCTCATCTCTGGCAGATGCTATCAATGTCTCCATTTCGTCTGGATATCTAGCTGATGATGATGGGGTTAGTCTTGGTTCAGAATCAGATGTGGAAATTTATATTGATGGAGACGAAACTATGGCTTTCTGGCAAGTATTTCACACTTCTAATAAAAATAGTGCACTCATACAATTGCCTCAGATCTCAATGTCATCAGACTATTGTGAATCTCATACAGCCCTAGTGGCTATAGACAATTGTACTATTAATACAACTGATGTGCCTGTATTTATTTGTGAACAAAGTTTCATTGCTCGTGCACATTGCTCAATGTGTGAAAAGTATCCTTTGAATAGTTTTTGTAAGAGTAAGATCACTGATGAAATAACCTATTGGGTTTCAGATTTGGTGCATCGACTCACATTACAAACAATTTGATGGATTTTGCTCAATACCATAAGTTACCCAATCCGATTCCACTTCAGATTACTGATAAAAGATCTGAAACTTACCTTGAAGGTGTTGGAACTGTGTTTATTGAACATATCAATGAAGAAGGAGTCAAACATACTATAAAACTATACCCAGTGTTTTATCAACCAACTTGCACACATTGTTTGTTGTCTCAAGGATGTATCCTTTGTGAAGGATACTTTGAAATCTCATGAGATGGCAAGTCCGAGTTTCGGAAAGAAGTAGATCAAAGTCTTCTGATGACATTATTACCAATGCATCGGAAAGACAATTTGCATTGGCTCAAATCGAAGATAATCATTCCTGAGTCAGCGAATCTATCATCTACTCTTACTGATTATGACATCGTGCATAACCGCTATGGACATGCTGGAAAGGCAGTGGAAAGTCATACCATAGAGAATACTAAAGGCTTAAAACCTTTTAAAGTACCTAAACATAGTGTATGTTGAGGCTGTGCCTTAGGCAAGACTCCATCGAAATCTTATCCTTTATCAGAAAAGCGAGCTACAGAAGTATTAGAACTTGTGCATACAGATGTAAAACAACAACCATCTATATCATATCACAAGTACGAGTATTTCGTCGTTTTTCTAGATGATTTTAGTTCTTTCCCTGTCACCTTCCTATTAGTTAGGAAATCTGATGTCTTTAAGTCTTTCAAAATGTATGTTGCCTGGGCAGAACAGTCTACTGGCAAAAAACTAAAGACTTTACGATCAGATTTGGGAACAGAGTTTATGAACGAAGATTTTGACAACTTTCTTGCTGAAAAAGGAATTAGAAGATAAAAGTCAGCTCCATACATACATGAACAGAATGGTCGTGCTGAGATGAATCTATAGCAGCTTTACTTAAGTAAAGTTGAATTGGAGGACATTCGACTGAAGTTTACTTGATAAACTTCAGTTTTCACTAAAGTTTTCTATATTCGAGGTTGTATTACATCAATCAATACACATTATTACACTGCTACAAAAAAGAACTTAAGTCTATAAGTCATTAGTAGAGTCAGGCAAAACAACACAAGAAAAACTAGGCTAAAAAGTAAACTTAAGTCCGTTTTAAAGGCACAGAAAGAAAGAAAAAAACTAAGTCCATTAAGTCTCCAACACAAAATACTTAAGGTACTTGAACAACACTTAACTCCATTATAAGTCCTCACCAAGAACCAACACACAGAAAGGGGGAAAAAAAAACTTGAATAACACTTAAGTCCATTATGACTTGGAGACCCCAACGCAAAAAACTTAAGTGACTTACCGTTTGCCTACTGTAGGGAAAGGATGGAAAGATAGTGGTCAGTAACGAGTCATAATAGAAAATAGGGAGAGATTGAAAGGTATGATAGGTGCAGAAGAGGACCCACCATGTTTGTAAGGCCTGCCTGAGCCGTGATATCTTCCCAGGCAGTTTAGGATGTAGCAAATAGCCTCCCCTAGGCAGACTCTTGGCTCGGTACCCTTGCCTACTAAATGTAGCAGAGGACTGGGGAGAGTGTCCTAAGACGCGGATCACGCCTCAGGTGGACCAGATAACTGGTTTCAGTGGGTGGCACTCAGACAGAGACATGTCCACAACTTCAAAATTTATGCCTAGTCCTATCCAAGACCCAATTTTGCGAGCAAAACACGTCTGAGACATGAAAACAAAAACAAAAACAAAAAACAAACCGAGGTCGAAAACACTCACCAATGTTGCCATATGCTGCCTGAGCTATCTATCTGCCTTCCATGGCACTGGTGCCACCTTCTTTCTTCAACTCCTTCAGCAGTTTCCTCGCCTCCTTCTCAGCACCTTCCTCTTGTTCTTCCTCTGTCAAAACTTTACGCAGTGCAGGTTTTGGTTCTGGTTCTGTGAATTTGCAACATACTTGCCATTGTTTGAAGTGCATGGCTGAGTGATAGGAGAGAGGAAATGGCAAGAGAAGAGGTCAGGCTACATGACTGTAGCCAAACAAGTTGGATGGTCTGTCGGAGTCTAAAACTCGACCAATAAAGAACAATGAGTTTGTGAGAATAAAATGTGACTCTACAGCATATGCGTCTTCTTTTGTAACACGTACATCTTCCACCTCAACCACCATATCACCCCTCATTTTCTTCAACCACCAGCAACCAACTCTGCACCAACCTCAAAGAGATGGACAACTCTTCTCCATCTTTTTACCTGCACTCAAAGACCTAGAAACTAGAGTGCATTCCCATGCCACTGCCCTACGATAGGTTCAGGAACAGGCTATAATGACCCTAGCTATGGTAGCAGATGCTAGTGAGGCTCTGTTTGCGAAGGTGAGCTTGCATCACGCCTCACTCACTTTTTTCAATAGGTATGACTGATGACTGACTCAGTGTCCTTTTTCTTTGATAGCATTACACAATCATCATTCTTCTCAATGTCCTACAGGCTATGGAATGCAGATGAACCAGAGTATAGGAGGATGAGGGTGAAGGCTATGCATTATGCCACTGTGTGGGGTTGAACAGTATTTTCCTTTCATCACTGCGTGCGCGCCATCTTTGACCTATCATTTTGTTTGTTTGTATAACCAGCCATTGCTGTGGGTCAAGATACATTCTGACCTGATGCAAATACGTTTGTGAAGTGATTCGGATACAATGTGCATTTGTCTCCTTTCATTGTTTCTGGTAATACTCATTGTCTTCTTACATCATCTTTGACCTCACTGAATGCCCGGTTGACCCTCAGGCTATTGGTGTGGAGTCTATTCATGTATTTCTCTTCGCTATTGTTGGAGACTTGGCGACACTACTCAGGTCTTTCCTTTCATTTTTGATTGTGCGTCTTCTCAGACTTAAGTTTGACCATTCCTTGATTGTATGTTCCACTTAAGTATACCCTTGGGTCTTTCTATTTGTCGTTCACTATTTTCAGAGACTCGGCAACACTTGATTCTCCAATCAGGTCTTTTTTTTTCTTTCACATTTCACTGTCCAGTATTTGTTACTGTTGGAGACTTGCAATGCCGACTTAAGTCTTTTTCGCCTGTGTCCTTCTTTTCATTTTCATTTAATCTAGTCTGTACAGTACTTAAGTACATACTTAAGTTGATGACAGCCGTAGTATTGCTCATAGCGCTAATTTGCATCTTGTTGGCAAACTTAAGTTTAACTTCAGTGATGTGGGTCAAAACTTCAGTGAAGTGTCCTCTGATTGAACTTTACTTAAGTTCAGTTAATATGGTTACAGTGCCAAGAGAATAATTAGAACACTCAACAAGAAGTCAGAATCCATGCGCCATCATGCAAATGGACCTCCTTCTTGGTGGGAATTTTCTCTTGCCACAGCTACTTTTGTAGCATGTCGCACACCGATAAAACGACTCAATTGGAAGACTCCTTTTGAATTGTGGTACAAAAAGAAACCAGATGTATCATATTTCCGTTCTTGGGGATGCGCTGCATATGTATTCATTCCAGAAAAGAAAAGAGTAAACAAACTTCCCCAAAATCGGAATTAATGATTTTCGTTGGTTATGAAAAAGATTCTAAAGCCTGGTTATTCATGAGACGTGACAATTCACTCTTTGTTAGTCCACAAGCACTCTTCATTGAGAAATGGTTTCCACGAGTCTTATCAACCGAAACAGAAGAAAGTGACAAATCCACTGAATTAATGCGCAGTCTGCACAAACAGGGTACAAATAATCTCCCACCTGACCCTGTAATACCCCTCGATTTAGATGACCTGTTCCAAGATCGTTTTGATGATCAGGGTCCACCACCTGATGAAGGTAATGGTTCGGATGATACTTCTGATGACCATGATCCTGGTGCACACCAACCTTCTGATCCAAATGACTCCGAAACAGAATCTATACAATCTCGTGAACCGACTCCACCCCCTGCACCAGAACCACCTGCTCAAGTACCTGCTGATCCTGTACCTGTACAAGGTCCTCAACCAGTTAATCCACGCAACGTTGATTTAACTACTGGTAGATTTATAAATAGAGAACCTAATCCAAATCAGACTAGATCTTCAGATTGTCAATCTAGACCAAATTGGAGAATTACAGATCCAAACATGCAACACAGTAGAGACATACCATGAGGTGGATGGACTAGAGTAACTCCCAGAGTAACTCTTTCACAATCTCGTGCTACTCGTTTGCAAACTGTAACAGATCCAACTCCATCCACTTCTCAAGTCAGAGAAGAGAGTGACAATGAAGATCAATCTGAAACAGAAGCAGGACCTAGTGGAGAAATTGCGGAGTTTCTTGAACAAGATGTTTTAGAACAATGTGTACAACAAGGGGGAGTATGGTTACAAAATTATCTCTTATCGCAGGCGTTTGTAAATAAAAAAGAAGGAAGTTCCTCTGCAACACCTCTTTTTATTCACAATACTCCTATTGCTTTAGTGGATGAATATCCATATCACCATGATACCAATAGAGATCCAGATCCAAAAACTCTTTTAGACTCTCCAGAACATCTTTTATCTCCAAAAAATAAAAAACATAAAGATTTAAACAAAGTTACAAAAGATCTGATAGACTCTTGTGAAAATAAGACCTTCGTGCAGCACTGGACATCAACAAATGATTCCAGGAAGGCTCCAAAGGTTCTTAAGAAACAATGGGAAGAAGCTTGTCAATATGAGATTGATCAATTAAAAAAATGAAATGTCTTTGAATTGGTAGATCTTCCTAAAGGTCGTAAACCAGTCAGATGTCGTTGGGTATTCAATATTAAATCAAATAAAACAAAACGTGCACGACTCATTGCAAAGGGTTTTTCCCAGACAGAAGGAATTGATTATAACAATGTATTCAGTCCAGTAGTCCGCTTCGAAACAGTTAGACTGTTTGCCATTTCTGCTATAGAGAATTGGGAGATCAAAGCACTAGATGTCAAAAGTGCTTTTCTCTATGGACTTCTTGACGAAGAAATCTATATGATGCAGCCTGATGACTTTGTTAGTCAGGACAGAAGCAAGGTTTGGAGGTTACGCAAGGCACTTTATGGTCTGAAACAAGCAAGCTTAGCCTGGTGGACTGAATGCACAAAGTATATGCAATCTTTAGGCTTTAAGCGCTTACATTCAGATGCCGGTGTATATATCTATTGTATGAATGGCAAAACCATGATAGCCATCATATATGTAGACGATGTGTTATGGATGGGTTCAGATCTGCAATTATTAAACAGATTGATGAATCAATTCATGGCTAAATGGGAATCTCATGATCTCGGAGATGCAAAGGAATTTTTAGGCATGCGCATAGAACGTGATCGAAAGAAAAGTATTCTTACTCTTGATCAAGAAGACTATTTAGAAAAAGTCATCAAATGTTTTGGTGCTGAGAATATGAAGCACACAACAATGCCTATGCCACAGTCATATATATCTTTAGCACATGATGGTAATGTTGATACCAAAGTTAGAACTTTGTTCCAACAAGTGATTGGCTCAATTCTTTATCTTATGCTTGGTACTCGACCTGATATAGCTTTTGCTGTTATCAAGTTATCAACATACTCAGCAAATCCCTCCCCAGACCATCTAAAGAAAGCTATGTACATCATAAGATACTTGCTTTCTACGAAACATTATAGACTCATCTATGATGGATCTAAATCTAGTGGTCTTATAGGTTTTTGTGATAGTGACTGGGCACAAGATCGAGATAATCGTCATTCACAAACTGGCTTTATATTGAAAACAAAAAACTGTTGCATTGTCCTCCACTGAAGCCGAGTACATGGCACTTTGTGAATGTGCAAAACAGGCTCTATGGATTAAAACTCTATTAAAGGAAATTAATTTCAAATTAAATCATGTTCCTATTGTTGGTGACAATCAAGGCTCAATCTTTATTAGTCAAAATCCTATCACTGAATCAAGATTGAAGCATATTGATATATGTTACCATTTTATACGAGAACTGATTCAGGAGTCTAAAAAGGTCCAACTCTATTTTACTCCTGGAAACAAAAATCGTGCAGACCTTCTAACAAAGAATCTTGGGCACATTAAGTTTCTTAAATTCCGAAATGAGTTAGGACTATTCTTTGATTCTTAAATATACTTATGGGTTGGAAACAACCGTCAAGATTTTCACATGAAACTTTAGAGTGGATACTACTCTCATTCCATTATGTTTATGGCTCATTCAAGAATCATTTAATCCTTGATGTGTGCTTACAATGCTGCACTTCAGTCTGCATCTAAAGCAAGGGGAGTGTTGAAATATGTACCTTCCATGTATAGTATCTATGATTCCATATGGAGTTATTATGAAACTTCTACGTAGCTATAAGTATGCTAGTCCTCCAGGACATTCTCCAGACATTACTCTTATCTTCTACTATGTAGTGATATCTCTGTAGATAGCAATATGGCCAATAGCAATATCCTCTTAGTCTCTAGGTATGTCCATGGACAATGTAGATATTAGTAATTACATGCTCTTTATCTAGTATAAAAGCTCTCTGTAAATACATAGTTACTATAGAACAATATCCAGTTCTATCTGCTCTACAAGCAACTCGCATCTAAGCTCTACTAGCTTTCTACTCAGCACTCTATTTGGTGAGCTCTACTGACTGGTCACCCTATGCTGAATATTTGCTGCTTCATTATTCCCTATTATTGTAGGGCCGTTTCCTATTTCAATTTGCCCTAGTTAGTTTATCCTGTGCCTGCAGCCCCAGGTGCCTACTTTGACAGGGCCAGGTCTTCTACAAGTGAAGTGTAGGGGGTGTAGGGGTAAGGAACCTGAGGGGTAGAGATATATGTAAGAAAGATTGGACGGAGAGGGAGGGGGTTGGGTCAGCATATTGGTCAATGTAGATTGAGAAATTTGAGAAACGACGACCAAAAAAGTGAAAGACTTCTGACAGTTTACGCTGTCATGCAAGAGAAAGAAAAAAAAAGGTGACTTCAATTTATTAGTGAGTTGTCTCTCTTCGAGTCTCCAGGTGTTTTTTTGTGGATTTATTTCAAGTGAAGTCCCTAGACTTTTTCTTTGTTTTGTTCTTGTTTTTCTTCCCCCATCCCCCATCATGTCTGTTTACCATCTTTCCCCCCCTCTCTCAGTCTAATCTTCCCCAGGATGTATGTATAGCCATCATTATGACCTTTCTTTTCCTCCAACACAATATGCCAACACAATACTCAACTCAAATTCCTTCCAGCTTTCGTCCTTCCCGGTTGGTCAGTTGGCGGGAGGCAGATTTGGGTTTGGTCTGGAGTGTGTGCAATGATATATGCATTGAGGGAACAGTGAACGAGCAGAGTTGCGGAGTTGTGGAGTTCTGGGGTGAAGAATGTAGTTTTTCTGTAGGTGAGGAAAGGATATCAGTGTGAGTGTTGGTGGACTGGAAGAGAAGAACAGTTGGAGGAAGGGGTGTAACGAAAAAAGCAGAGCAGTAGATGAGGTGGTGGACGTGGTCAAAAAGGTGGATAGGTGAGGTTGTGGTGGACATGAGGGAGATGTCAAATGAAGAGATGAGAGAAACATAAACACCATGGGGAGACAGGCATATGTAAGGGGGATGGAAAAGAACGAAGAAGGAAGGTGGACGGTAGAAGTTGGAAGGAAAAGAATGATGAAAAAAGGAGATGAGATAGGTTTAGGTGGTGGAAGTGGAGGAAAACATAGTTAGATGAAGAATAAAAAAGGTAGAGAGTAGGGAAGGACACATACCCAATAAATCGTCTTCAATACAACCAACTTGTCACCATCTTGCACAAAAGTTTCTAATGCCCAATCGAGTGGTTCTTTCCCTTGTTAGTCTGGGGTTGAGGCAAAAGTGGAAGGCTTTAAAACAACAGCATCAGCATAACGTCTCATTAGAAGCGAAACAGAGGAAAAGATAAGGAGGCAAGGTAGTGGGATAGGAGATTAAGAGGATAATGTACAAGAAGAAGGGCAACAAACTACCAAAAAGAAACATGTATCTATTATCCTCCATTTGTAATTTGTACTCTTCAAGCTCAACGTCAATATGCTCGCTGTAAGCTTCTCAATGTCTCCAAAGATACTTTGAGTGTTTTGGGGAGACGGTTTGCAGTTTTGATGCATGTGCGTTAGGTAGGGTTTGGAGGCGTAGGCAGAAAGAGGGTTGCGCTGACGCTGACGTTGTGGATAGAGTCGTAGATGTTGCCGCTGGGGATGTTTCTAGTAGAATCCAGTCTCAGGCAAACTGAGAGTTGATGGTCTTGAAAACATCAACAGATTCCCAGAGAACGGCATGTATACTAGTCGGTAGGTGAAGAAGACACTGCTGGAAGACATGCAAAAGTCAAAATGGAGCGAAAAGAGGGGTCGTTGTCGTTGTCAGAAAGACGGTTGTGTGGCTGTTTAGACTCGGGCTGGGTATCGGAAGGTGGACGGACCACAACGACAACGCACAGGCCTGCAGTGACATCCCTCAATGGACTGGGACTCTACGAGACGCATACCTTTCTTAGTAAGAGCAGATCCGATATCCAAGACCAAATAGACCCTAAACTGCATGTTGACGACAGTTGAAACAATCGCCCCTTGTTCCTTGCCTGCCACTTTCTCTTCCTTCCACCACACTGTCCCTTCACTTTTGGCGTTGTCTCTGCTCAATTTTGCCCTAGCATCATCAGTACGTAGCCTCACTGAAGGCTATTTTCCGTTCTGATCACCTTTCCAGCTCAAATTCCAATGAACCGTTCCTTACCAACCCCTGACACTGGAGGCGAACTCATGGGAAGTGAACCCTTCTGCTGCTTAACGGGAAGCAGACATGTCCTCAGGCCTGCTTCCTCACCGGTAATCAAGAAATGAAGGGCCCAAGTTAAACTTGGGCCACAGGGAAACAATCTGGGATTGGGCGACACAACCCTAACTTAGCTATGTATAAGGCATGAGAAAATATGACAATTGGTGATGTGTGTTGCTTGTCCTTTGTTGCGTTGTCATCTTGTCCAGCCCTCCTCATCCTCATGGGGAGGATGTAGAAGCTGCAGGTAATGGCAGCACTAGATCTTGATGTAGTGGCCCCAAATCCAGATTTGGGAACCACCATTGAATAACTCACTGGAGTAGGAATTTCTAAACATAGAAGGCAATAAAAACTGAGTATAAGGTAGGTAGCGATAAAACTGAGTGGTAGAAATAGAAGGCAAAGGATATTAAAGGGGAGTGTCACTGCATGAAAAAGTCTCAAACACTGTAAAATGTGGTGCATGTAGTAGAAGGTAGAAAGCATAATTTGTGCAGGATAAATTGAAAGGTAGAAATGTATTGAAAGAATGATGCATTGCACAATAGACAGTAGAAGAGAATGATATAATGATATTGTGCAGTAGAGACATCGTCAAACACCATGGAACATGGTAATGTTGCGCAATAGCTCAGTTGAGGTGAGAGCAAGGGTGGAAGGCAAGAGAATGAATCAGTATACCTCTAAAAAACTCCTCTTCCAGAGTCTTGTGTGTTTTTGGAGAGAAAAGTGGAAGTGGTGTCCATTGTAGCGAGAATGGGGAGTGGCGGGCCAACAGAAACATGTATATTGCTGGTTGTTGGACAGGGAGAGACAAAATCTGCCTGCAGTGAAAACAAAATGGATCCATGTGGCAGCGGGAGGTATCAAAACAGATTCTGACACCAGTATACAAGTTAGAGAGATAGAGTGGAATAAGGATAGCAAAAGCAAAAAAGGTAGAGGATGAGGAGGGCTGGACAAGATGATGGCGTGACAAAGGACAAGCAACAAGCAATGCGTGTCACCAATTGTCATCGTTTCTCATGCCTTATACATAGTTAGGGTCATGTCGCTTGCGTGTCGCCCAATCTCAGATTGTTTCCTCGTGGCCCAAGTTACACTTGGGCCCTTCGTTTCTTGATTACCGGTGAGGAAGCAGGTCTGAGGACAATATCTGCTTCCCGTTAAGCAGCAGAAGGGTTCGCTTCCCATGAGCTCACCTCCAGTGTGACGTCGACCGTTTCAAGAAACTCATCAAAACCAACGAACCACCTCTTGATTCTGAAGCTACAGCCTTTCTTGCTTCTCTCAATGATGTCCAGGAAAAGCTTGCAAAGGCAAAATCGAGGAAACGTCGTGCCAACCTCAGAAAGACGGTCGCTCAATACAAGGCTGTCCTCCACCCAATGAGACGTTTGCCTTTCAACGTGCTTGGAGAGATATTCTCCTCCATCGTTGCACAGTCAATGGAGCCCTACGAAACGTACTGGGGTAAGGGGCCACTGCTTCGCATGGCAAGTTACGAGGCCTCCCCATATCAATAGCAAAGTTTCATTCTTAAGTTATTAACTACACGGCAGGTACTAACTAGTAAGTAGTATGAGCGAAATAAAGATTTGCATAAAGAAAAGAAAGAAAAGGAGGAAAATGTGACCGACATCCAAAAATCAACCACACGCTGCGAAGAAAACCAACACCGATGTCAACGTCTGATGGCCAATGTCCCATGCAAATGCCAGACGAAGATCAGAAATACACCTCAGTCCTAGTCTCTCACTACTCCGAGCTCATTCCCAACCAACCCTTCCAAACATCCATCCAACCAATCTATCCATAGGTAACATTGTACATCAAAGAAATGTCCAGGCATCCTCAGCTGTAAACATCAAAATCTATCTCTGTCATGCACAGCGCTCAGCTCAGCGTCCTTTCTCATTCTTATCATCCTCCCAAAAAGGAAAGAAGGAAAAAGAAAGACGAATCAAAACTGAGGTGGAGACGAGAATACCAGAACCACAACAATGACCGAAAAACACCACCAAAATATAAAACGCGAGGGCGTAATATCAGCCGCCCTCAACAAGATTTTAGATATGGCGATGGCGATGGAGAATTCTTAAGTGACTGTTTTCGTTGGATACTTTTGACAGCTTCATTGAGGCAGGTTGATAGTTTCGACATCTAAAAGTAGAGGCGGGTACAGAGAATAACATGAGACGGAAATACCGATGTGGATGTGGCCAGGAAGTAAAGAAAATATTTAGCATAGTATAACACCTCAAGTAAAAATTAAAATGGCAGACACCCGAGGAATGAAGGGCAAGTACTATTCTATGTTTGTAATCCCGACAAGATCTGAAATATATTCTATAGTTTCGCTGACGGTTGCTCGGACTTTGCGCTGGGTACGAGTAGTGGAAGGACGAATCAGACGGGCTAGTTAGAGAGACGGGAACAAGAAACATGTGTTCGTCAGAAGCAGTTATGATGAGAAGACGAGAGATGCACTAGATCTTTGAGAGCTTGAAATGCGAGTTGTTGAAGTTTTCCGAGCTGCCCTGTAGAAAATGTTTGTGTAAGCTCTGATAAAAAGTGGTCGGCAAACACACCATCTCAATCACAGAAACCTGAGACGGCTTGTAGAGATATGCAACTAGCCGAGACAAATATTCTTCTAAACAAAGGGTTAGTCAAGGGTTTGATGAGAGTGGATGTGCATATGATACCTCTTGGTTGGGGTTTCAGTGTGGGTGACAGTTGAGAGAGAAAGGATAGTGGTAGTGACAGGCTGGCATGATGTCATGGTTGTCGTCAATGGGTTTTAGAACCCGGTCCAGACTGAGTCTAGGCATTCCGGTTGTCGGGAAGGTAGAGACCGCTTAATTTGAGTGAAAACAAAAAGGGGTGGGAGTTTGAACCTGTGGAAAAGATCTGGGAGGTCACTACGACATAAATTAACTGGGGTAAAAAGCCATCGCTTCGCGTGGCAAGCTACGAGGCCTGTTCAATAAAGCCAAAATTTTACTCTTATATTGACTACGCTGCAGCTGCTGAGAGAAAGAGAGCTAAAACAATGAAAGAGGATTTGAAGACAAAAATTATGAGGTTTGTACTGGATGCGAATGCAAGCTTAAGGAGTGTAGGAATAGGGCGGTGGACATTGTCGACGCTGGCAGTGAAAACGAGAGAGTCGACACGCTGCCAGCTGGCATGACGTTTGCATGACGTTGTGGTTGTCGACAAAAAGGCCTCGCGTTGGTCCGAGGAAGCCGTGAACAATGTCATGGGTCTTTGATGGTCTCGACCGTGATTCCAGATGAGCGCCTAATGAGCGTCAACAAACAGGGGTGGGAGTTTGAACCCGTGGAAAAGATCTGGGAGGTCGCTACGACATAAATTAACTGGGGAAAGGCGCCACCGCTTCGCATGGCAAGTTACGAGGCCCTCTTCAACAAAAATTATACCAAAATTTCACTTGTATTGATGACATTGCAGCTATTTGTAAAGCAGTATGAGCAAAATAAGGTTAGATATGTGCCAAGCCATGTAGCCGATCATCAATGCAGAGCATGGACACATGGGTTGTAAACATACAACACAAAAGAAAGACGTGCCCATTGACTGGTGAAGTTCGCAGTGAGAGTATAAAACAATCATTAAGGCAGGGAAGGAGGATGGCAGTGAGAAACAAAATTGAAGATAAAGAAAGAAAGAGTGATACAAAAAGAATAGAAAAAGAGCATAAAATCGAAACCGACTCCAAAGAACATCAATATGCTAAATCTAACTCAACTCTAGCTCCATGCCAACATCACATCACAATCATGCAGTGAAGAGCGCAGAATCCAGTCACCAAGTCACCCATCACCCAATAGAGGCTTGAGAAACCAACATCAACAACAGCAACGCCTAATGTAGGTGAAGACCAGGGGACAAGCCAATACACCAATCACAGGAATACTCCTCGCTTTTTACTACTCGTTCCTCGACCCTATCCAAAAATTCATCCGACAAGTCATTCCACTCCCGAACCGGCGAAACATGTAACACTGGTACCTCCAAATTGGGCGCAGCAAGCTGTTCGTTGGCTCTGGCGACAGTTTCCAGACTCCTCGAAGAAGCGGTAGAGTAGATGAAGGGTTCAGCTAGTTACCAGCTGCACACGTTGGGGCGAGTTCGAATTTCGCTATCTAGACCAAAGGACCGAGAGGAGTGATGAGAGTGGAAAAGAGGTACCGGAAACCAAAGAGAGTAGTTGAGAGGGAACGGGTGTTGGTGGGATAGAGCATGCGTGGAACCATGTGCAAGGAGCGGAGGGCTGCAAGGTTAGCATGGTGGGCTGAGGAGGTACTATCGGAACTATGCGCGTAGTCGAATGCACCTGTAAAGATAACTGAGTTAGTATACGTAGGCGCAGTGTAGACATATGTAGAGAAAGGGATAGAGTACACGCACCAGGCCACTGTTTCAGTTTTTTTCCGGCCATTTCTTCCAAGTATCTCTTCAAAGGTGACAGTTTCTAGCAGTCGAGGTCCTTGTTGAGCAATATATGTACTTTCCCCATTGGATCTGGTTTGCTTCTAGGAGGCATTTGAGGTGGAGAAACATAATGAGTGGGATGAGTCGACACGCAGGCATGACGTCGTCGTTGTTGACGTCAACGGTCGTTGGACGGTCCAGACCGAGTCTAGACATTTCGGTTGTCGGGAAGGATAGAGACCGGCAATAGACTCAGCGCCTCGTGTTGGTCTGAGGAAGCTCGACCGTGATTCCAGATGAGCGCTTGATGAGCGCCAACGAACAGGGGTGGGAATTTGAACCCGTGGAAAAGATCTGGGAGGTCGCTACGACATAAATTAACTCAGCCTAAAGGCCTCGTAAAATCCGTGATGGGAATTACAAGAACAAGAACCCGTCTCTCGCTACCACGTGTACAACCCATTCCAGTTCCTTGGATCTTGAGCTGGGTCTGTGCCCGTTGGAGAGATATATGTTTGGCTCTACCTTTTCTATGGAGGCATGTATTTGTCTTTTTCAGAGAGTCACCCCGCCATTATGTCTCCTTTGAGGCAACCTTGTCGTATTGGGAGCTCTTTTTATCCAAGGCCGTCTCATTAGATGTTGTGTTGCAGGAGGTGCCATACTGTTCCTCTCAGCAGAGCGACTTGCATCCTATTTCGGCCATGCTCCCTTTTCTCAATAGTCTTTTTCACTTTACGTTCGGGGCGGACAACTATGATTGGGACCTATTCAAATCACAAGTTAGCATACGCTCGTCCAACACTCCCAGCAACAAAGAATATGTATACGGAGTCAGGAATTAATTAAAACAGGAGACAGAGATAAGAGATATAATGCAAAAAAGAAAAGTGAAAAGGAAAGAAGACATGTACATTGAAAGTAGTAAGAAATTTAATCTGATCGCTCATAGGGGAATGCCTCAAACAATATCTCGACACTGCCCGTCATACCTTTTCCGATCTGCCAAGTTTTTCGCTTCGGGTGCCTACTATGGCTGAGTCTGGGCAGTATGGGATATAAAGATGAAGAAATGAATATCAGGAGGATGGGAGGAGAAGAGGATTTTAGCATATAGGTAGACTGACGTGAATGAAAGAGGTAAATAAAAAGGCAAACGCAAAAAGAAGGCAGAGCAGGTATGAAAGAGAGAAGATACGCTAAACGAGAAGACTTCTGCCAATGCAAGGAAGAAAAACTTACCGATAAAGCGCAATCAACCGATCCAACGTATCCGTAACCTTCCCTGGGATGTACTCCAACACAATCAATAGCCTTCTCTCTGGTTGGTCAGTGACAGATTTTGATTATATACACACCATGAGGGAACGAGCGGAGTCTCGGATGAAGTCGTGGTCTTTTTCTGGGGTGAGGGGTATTAGCACTAGTGAAGACGTGGGCAATGGATGACAAGCCAGATAGAAATAAGGGCAGGAATAAAGTATAGAGAAATGAGGAATGGTAGAAAAGGCAAGTAGGTGGGAGAAGGGACAGGTGTAGCTAGGAGACGAGAAGCTAGATTATCCACTAGACCTTCTGTCAACCTTGAAGCTGAGGCTACGGTCATCTCACTCTTTGTAACGGCTCTAAAATAGCCGTGAGAGGTGGTGAGTCAATCTGTTCTTGCTTCGTGCCCATATCTCCGAATAAACCTGTTCTATAGCAGAGAATACAAGGGTAAAGGCAATATAGGCAACGATGAAGCGATGGTAAGAGGTAAAAGACTCAGGAAAGCGTAACCGACTGCATAGGTACTTATAGTCTGGAATAATATAACTCCGCAATCCCGAGACTATCCGATGACCCATTACACTCTTCTTCAGGGTCCCGACGATTCAGATATCCAAAGGATCCAGAGCTGGAGCTAGAGCCGGGGCCACCGGAAACGCTCACTCTCTTATCTGTTGTGAATGTGGGTGCTTTCACTATGTACCTGACTCGCACCGTGTTTCGCTTGATTCATATGCGTCTGCTCATGTTTCGTGGCTCAGGCTCGTGTGATTTGTCTTTTATCAAGTCATCAGCTCCCAAGAATGACCACTACCCTAAGGTATTGAGTTTCCGCCTGTGAACACAGTGATATCATGTGTGCCTTTTCACATATTCACATTAATTATTCACACATACATTTCATGCATGTATTTAATATGTGTCCCTTGTCTATGATCCTCGTCTCTACAAGGAATTATTGCTAGTGGACAATTATGCCCTATGCCCACATTTTAGTGTACCTTACAGCTGCGCTTACAAAATAACCTAGTGTAGTCCTCATGTAGTAGACATTCATTCATGTTCGTACTCATATCTAATGTCCAATGGGATTATTCTATAGATTTTAGTACTTAGCATACAAACACTTAGATACTTAGTAGCGCTAGGACCTCAGAACAATCCACATTGTCTCGTGCTCTTCAAGCATTTCTTCACTCCACAAGCTCTACCTCTTTGCAATCTAGGTGAGTATGGCTCTGTGTTAGAAGCCTTACCTGTGCTGTTCTTTTCTCGTCATAATGTATGTCATATCTACACTTCCTGACACTGACAAGCCCCCACCATTCTCCTAGTGCAAGTACAAAAACGCGTCCTTCAAGGATTCTAAGCATGAGGCAGCGATCTTGCACTCATCCTTATCTCTCGATGAAGCTTCAGTTGCTCTCCCTATTTTTACTCGTGCTCCTAATCTCAAGCGCCTTTCGCCAGTATACCAAACGTATATGCAAATGTCAACCTGGTCAATGGTGCTGGCCGACAGGTTGGGAATGGGTCGCATTCCAAAGAAGACTCAGCACTCCAAACACGCTGATCAAAAATCAACGACCTATGGGCGCCGTCTGTTACCCCAAAGACCCTCTCTATGACCCGGCCTCTTGTCAATACCTCAACTCCAGCCTTCACGGTTTCGACTTTGTCTTCATGTCTTCACAGATCAACGCCACGAATTGGTACAATTACGACTCGATCATTACTCCGGGAAAAGAGATTGGATGCCCATACTTTCCTCTTACGCCCGACTCGGTCTGTGAGCAAGGTCGCGTTCCTCCCTACGCCGTGAATGCTTCATCACCTCAGGACATTGTCGAAGCCGTCAAATTTGCCTCTTACCATAATCTGAGACTAGTTGTTAAGAACACTGGGTGCGTGATTTGTTCTCCCCTCAGCGAACTGAGTCGCTGACTATTTCATCGAAGACATGACGCAATTGGTCGTGCTTTTGGTGTCGGGGCTTTGGAAATATTCACTTACAATATGAAGGATTTGATTGTTCACAATAACTTCATTCCAAAGGGCGCACCGCGCCGTACTCCGGCAGTACCCGCCATGACCGTGGGTGCTGGTGTCGACTGGAACCAAGCTTATGCTGCTGCAGACGCTGCCGGTCGTACCATTGCCGGTGGTCTCTCTCCCATGGGTACCGTTGGAACTGTAGGTTGGAGCCTCGGTACTGGACATAGTCTGCTTTCTTCTTCCTTTGGTCTTGGTGTCGATAACAGCCTCGAATTCACGGTTGTCCTTCCGAATGCGTCGGTGGTCACTGTCAACGAGTATCTTACTCCTGATTTGTACTGGGCTGTGAGTCTCGTCATCATGTCATCCTTTCCCCAAAATTCCTATAATTAACGTGAAAACATTCATCCAGATTCGTGGTGGAGGTGGACCTACCTTTGGTGTTGTCTTGAATATCACCATCAAGCTTCACGAGACAAAAAAGTACACTGGTGCTTTCTTCGAAGGCCACTGTGACTCCGATGAGTGCTTCCTCGATCTTCTTACAACTTGGATGAAATACCATAATGCCGTCTCGGACGCTGGTTGGAGTGGTATCTGGCGTGAGTCCTCTAGACTAAAATTACGACCAAGTTCGGCCTGACTGAGCGACTTCTTGGACTCCAGCTGCATATAACCGTACTCTGTACCTAACCTTCGGTACTCCCTCCGATGGTGCTCCCTCCGGACAAACCATTAGTATCTTGAATGCATTCATGGAAGAAGCCAAAACCCTATCCGGCGTCAGCATCTTTGTGTCCACCTTCCGTGATTATGTCTCGTTCGAGGACTTTTGCGAGAAAAATTTGAAGGAAGATCATGACGCCGTCGGATTCAATTTTACAGAGGTCGTCTTTGATCAGGTCCAACTCGTTACTTCTTCTTGGTTACTTCCTCGAGAAGTCACTGCTCCCGAGAATGCGGAGAAGGTGGCTAGAGCGGTAACTAGCGTCGATTCGGCTGTCGTGATACCTTTGTGCGTGTTCCTGTCGCCTCCTTCTATTAATCATCGCTAACAACCGCCTTTTTCATCCTTCGTCTATCGTTTAACTCATTCAGCCTCGTCGGCGGCGGTGTCGTCAACGAGTTTCCTAAGCAATCAACTTCGGCTGCCAACCCCGCCTGGAGAAGAACCCTCGTCGATATGACCATCGCAGAAACCGGACGCGCCTATGATGATATCAATGTCCTCCAGAAAGCCGTCCATGACGATATCGCACCCTTCCGAGCGATGGCTCCTCCCCCTTATGGTGGAATGTATCTCAACGAAGCTGATATCCTCGAGGAAGAGTGGCAAGCTGCTCAGTGGGGTGATCAGTATGCCCGTCTGCTGAAGATTAAGAGACGGATTGATCCGAAGGATCTGTTGATCGTCCGCATGGGTGTCAATTCGGAAGGGTGGGATGAGGAGATTATTTGCAAAACTATTGCGATAAACCTGGTGGCCCATGCCTTCACTAGCTTGATTGCGAGTGTGTGGTGCTTGCGGTCGTGCTGATCCTCACAACTATTTTCCTTACAATTAGTTGGTATTTACAATACAGAATCATTGTTCAGAACAGGAAAAGGTTCAGCCCTCGCCACTCACGGCCATTCCCTACAGTCTAGTAGCTTATAGCCTGGACTTGACACCTTCGTTGATGAATACCACAGCCTGTATTGCCATTTTTACCATTTTTATCATTATGTCATACAAGCATCGCTTAGAAAGGAGATGACTACCGAGTGAGAAGTTCCTCTTGACAGTGGAATATTATCATAGCCCAGCTTACTCTAAGTCCTCCAAGCATACCTATCAGATCAAGGTATCAGCATGCTAAACAACATGAAGGTGACTATAGAAAGACATACCTTGTATACAAGTTCCACTGTAGGACAGAGCTATCAACTTGCAAGTTAATGGAAAGCTAACCGGATCCAAAAGCGAACAAAACTCACCTGGGGATGTAAAAGTGCTTGTTAGAGCGATTTGTTAGAGGTTAAGAGTGATGAGTAGTAAGGGAAATCCCTATTCTTGTAGGGCAATCTACGAGCCCTTTTTATACTGTTCTAGATAGTACATGTGACTACTTATCTAAGAACTATGATGTACAGTAAGCATATCTAACTAGATTGCTATCTAATCTATATTTAATCTAATGTTGATGGCTGCTTACTAATCCACCAATTCAACACTCTCCCTTGCTAAGCTGCACATTAGTGCGCGTAAGCATAAAGGCGCTGTAAGCAGCTGAAGTTCATCTTTGTTATTAAGACATATCAATACGTTGTACCAAGGTTTAACTTGTATAGAACTGAAGTCCTAATTGTGATCTGAACTTTTCAAATTTTAGTTTGCCAAGGTGGGGTTTTTATCTCCATCTATGAACTTTACTCTGTTACATTGTTGTTTGTGACGTGTTCATGAATGAAGTGATACCTGACAGCAATGTGTTTCAAACGTCTTTCTGTAACAGGATTTGATGCGATAAAGATAGATCCTTGATTATCCCCATAAATGTCGACTGTTTTCATCTTTATATTGAGTTCTTCTAAAAGAGCTTTTATCCAGATCACTTGGCAACTACAATCACTAAGTGCCATATACTCAGCTTCGGTAGAGCTTAGTGCAGTTGTGTTTTGAGCTCTAGAGGCCCAGTAAAAAGTGGCACGGGCTAATGTTAGGAAGAAGCCAGTATGTGATCGTCGATCATTTGGATCTGATGCCCAATCAGAGTCTGTGTAGGCAGCAAGACCAGTTCCTAATGGATTTGTTTCAGTGATCTTTTTCTTGGATCTGTCGTACACTAAAGCATAGTGTCGAGTGCCAAGAAGATAACGGCAAATCCAAAGAGCTTTGTTTAAATGATCATCTGAGGGGTTTGCAGAATGTTGTGCCATTTTGGAAACTGCGAAAGTGATGTCAGGATGAGTTCCTAACATGATGTAAAGAAGAGAACCAATGACAGTTTGGTATTTCTTCTGAAGAATGGGATTGACTGGAGAATTGTTTGTGATAGGATAGTATCCTGCAGGTAATGGGGTAGCAGAAGCTCTCGTGTTTTGCATACCACATCGTTCTAGTATCTTCTTGAGGTAGGCACATTGATCAAGATAGATTTTGTTGCCTTTCCTGACAATGTTCATCCTAAGAAATTCTTTGGCATCGCCAAGATCCCTACATTCCCATTTCTTCATAAATTTTGCTTTTAGTTTGAGAACTAGCTGTCTGTCTGCTCCACAGAATAGGGCATCATCAACGTAAACAATGGTAATGACAATGCAGTCGTTCTTATTATATATGAAGATCCGGCATCAGAGTTGATTCTTTTGAAACCAAGTTCTGCCATGGACTTATCAAGACCTTTCCACCAAGCAAGTCCAGCTTGCTTAAGTCCATATAGAGCATGGAGTAACCAGATGACTTTGTGCTCTTTTCCAGGTTCTATAAAACCTTCTGGTTGTTCCATATAGATCTCTTCTTCAAGTATGCCATAAAGATAGGCACTACGGACATCGACACCTGAGATGTGCCAATTATTGAGGGCTGCCAATGCAAAGATAAAGTGCACTGTCTCAAAGTAAACAACTGGGGAGAAGACTTGATCGAAGTCTAATCCTTCAGTCTGTGAAAAACCTTTAGTGACAAGTCTTGCCTTCTTATGACCATCAGTTTTGATGTCAAAGACCCATTGGTTTTTTATGACTTTCCTATTCTCAGGACAATCTACGAGTTGGAAAGTTCCACACCTGTGAAGTACCTCTAGTTCTTCATGGCAAGTAATTTTCCATTCCTCTTGCTCTCTATCTGGTAGGAGCGATATTTCTTGGAGTGTCCATTTGTGAGGAGATTTAGATTCAATTGTGTTATTAAGCAAGAGATTTATTATCTGTACTCCCCCTTCCTGGCATAGTTGTGCCTGATCTTCATAAAGATCATCATTTCCATCTGTATTAGATGCAGAATTCTCATTGTCTGATGTGGATGTTTGTGGCCTGAGACCTTCATCAGCATCTCCTGAGTCACTTTGTCCTGCAGAACTAGGACTGGGATCCTTTGGTTCTGCAGCTGCAGTCCTGTGTGGCTGGTTTAGCTGTCACCATGCCTCACATTCTCTTGCAGCTCTATCAGTGATGTGCTTATCAGCTGCAACCTGTTGTCTGCATCGCGAGCACACTGAACATCAAGTCTCCTTTTGGAAGGTGTGTTGGTTGGTATATAGAAATGTTTGTCTTCTTCTTCACTGAACATTTGAGGAGTATCCTCATTTGGGTCGTGTGGTATATCTTTCAATGTTATAGGTAGTCGTCTAGAGTTTGTTGTGTTTTTACTGCATCAAGGAAACAAGGTTTCATTGAATACTGCTTGTGGTGCAGTGCATAATGCATTGTTCTTTCTCATGAATAGATTGCCATGATCACCTGGTGCAGGACCAAGGTAGGTCATAAGTTCTGATTTTGAAGTGAGTTTGTTCTTTCAAACTTTCTTGGGAACATAAACATAAGCTCTGCAGCCAAGTACACGTAAATGATCCATACGTGGCTTTTCTTTTTCAAGAAATTCATATGGCATTATCCAGTTATGTCGCCGCAACAGAGTGCACGTATACAGATGCACTGCATGTATTACACAAAATTCCCACCAGCTGTCAGGAAGACACGCATGTTTGCGCATCACTTCAGCTTTATCCATGATAGTGCACATAAGGCGCTCAGCACGACCATTTTGTTGGGGGGTGTATGGTGTGCTTTGAAGGATCTTGATGCCTTTGTCTTTCAACATATCGATGAAGGCACCTTTGGTATATTCTCCCCCTGCATTGGACATCCATTGTTCGACTTTTGTCTTGTATTGGTTCTCAACCATGGTGAGTCATTGGCAAGTTGCATGAATGGGTGTTTTCTTGTTATTCAACAAAATTGCCCATGCATTAGATGTAAAGTTGTCCAAAAAGATTATCATATAATTGAATTTGTGGTATGATTCAGTGGAGAATTCTTTAAGGTCCGAATGAATTAGCTGAAAGGGACATGTAGCCCATCTTTCTGATGGTGGGTAAACTCGTGGTTTTTTTCCTTTGAGACACCCATGGCAGATTGGCGATTCTTTAGGAATGTTGAATTCTGGCCAGCCGTTGGTATGTGTTCAAAGATGTTTGAGAACATCACGAGAAGGGTGACCTGCACGTTGATGCGCCAAGTTGTAATTGATTTTGTAGATCATAGCGTCTGCCAAGGAGGCAACATTTGTTTTGGTGTGAGGAAGATAGTAAATAGTATCTTCCAGTGATCATTTGGTAGATGTCAACCAGTGTTGATGCGCTACATTTCCATTTATATCTGACATTTTGTCATACTTCATGAGCATGATCATTTTGTCTGATCCATGAACAGTCACTCTGTCTGATTGGAGGAATGTACCAAGTGAAAGTAATTGTTGGTTAAGATCAGCAACATAGTACACAGGGCTTATTTTGAAATAAAGAGACCCTTGTTGTATAATGACAGTACCAGCGGTGTTTGTTTTTGTAACTCCATTTGCAGTTTGGATGGAGATTGGATCAACTTTATGTGACTCAACAAAGTCGGTTAAGTCAAAGGTGTAATGTGCAGATGCTCCAGAGTTGAGTAACCAGGCATTGTCATAATGTTTCTGGTTGATGAGAGTATTCTTTCCCTTGCAATTCACACAAGATGAATAATAAGTCCCACAGGGACATAATATATTTGGTACATTATAAATAGAGGGGTTCAAAGAACCCAGAGGAGCAGTATGTATAAATATGTTACAAGCATGTGTTAATAATAAATGAAGTGGGTTGATCGTGGGCAGCATCAGTGTTGGATTGATGGAAACCATCAGGATATGGGGCAATGAGGTTTTCCCAGTGATATCATTCCATGAAAGAACGATTGTCGGTGATGATGGAGGGATGAGAAGTAGTGGTAGAGGTGGAGGCTTCGGAATGAGACATGTTTTCTAGTTCAAGGTCTTTGAGGAGCTCACCAGTTGGCTTAATCCCATCATTATGAGCAGTTTTAAAGGCATTCTGGACAGATGAGAAGAATCTGTCAAAAGGCTTTACCAACTCGCTAAAGAAGGGTTTACACACATCTTTGGTAGAGGGCTCCATGACCACGATGGCTGGAGTTTCCTTGAAGAACTTCACTGCATGTATGACATGAGAGTGTCCTAATTTAGTAGGATCCATACTCTGGGCTTGTTACTTCTGGCGTGTTTGTTCTCCAGCGTGTTTTCCACAGCCTTGCCAGTTGCCACATCTGCAGCCTTTGCCTCTCCAAGTGCTGCTGCTGCCATTACGGTGCTGCTGCTGCTGTTCCTCAAAGACAGGAGGTCTGCCTTTGCGTTTAATGACCGTGATTTTTCTGGCATTTTGAGATTTCTTTCTGCCACAAGTTTCCCAGGCATTGACATCAAGAGAGCCTGTTTCGAATGTGTCGACGTCATCCTCAGTTTCCCGAGCAATGACATAAGGATAAATATCTGCAGGGAGTTTGTTGATAACAATCATATACTGGAGATACATGAGGATCTCGATTTTGTCACCAGCATTATTGATGCGAGTAAGATACATTTTGATGAGATCAATAGCGGCACCAGGGTGAGTGTTATGGGGAATCTTGACGTTCATAGCCCATTTGAAGTTCTGAAAGATTTCAGCAGCTCCTGGCTTACCATAGAGATTCTTGAGAGTAGCCCACATTTCTTTGGCAGTCTCGATTTCTTCGAGTTTGGCACCAATAGCTTGAGTGACATGGAGTTTGATAACTCCTTGTCCCAGTCAGCAGTACTGCCATCATCAGCAGCAATGAAGTGTGTAGGAAGAGGAGCATCACTGGCAGCTTCACTAGCAGCATCAGTTGCAGCAGTGCCAGCTGTGGTACCAGCAGGAGCTGCTGGGGCAGCTGGAGGAGCTGGAGGGCTAACAATCTTGATATGACCTGGACAAGGAGTTTTGAGGACATAGGCCACAATTTGTATTTGCTGGCCCAAAGGGTATAGTTCGGTCCAGTGAGTTCTGGAACGGTGGACATGAAGCTTGATCCAGAAGATATTTGTGAAATGCGATCTGGGGATGAAGTCAACTGTCAGCATAACATCCTATATGCAAGATAAGCAGCAGCGTTAAGGATGCACCATAAAGTAAATGAAAAGCTGTGGCTAGCATGCTTATGACAGTGATTATCCCCAGTGTGCATTATAACAGCTTGCTGCCATGAAGGCACTACTGAGCACATACAGCAGCCATGAAGGTGCATGTAGAGAACGTCTGCCACTGAGGACGATATTCAAGCAGCCACTAAGGGTGCTACCAGGTATTACACAGTCTAGGACTGCTGCCAGTGATGGCGCAATGTCCAGGGCTTGCGGGGCCCATAACCTGTTGAGCAGACTATGTTCTATATATGTAGTAGTAGCTGCATACTTACCTGGGGATGTAAAAGTGCTTGCTAAAGCGATTTGTTAGAGGTTAACAGTGATGAGTAGTAAGATAAATCCTTATTCTTGTAGGGCAATCTACGAGCCCTTTTTATACTGTTCTAGATAGTACACATGACTACTTATCTAAGAACTATGATGTACAGTAAGTGTTGATACGCTGTACAAATTCGCAGTAAATAACCCAAAACTAGCGCTAATACATGTTTAAGTTACTCTTAAATGGATAATAAGGACTAGAGTGAGTCCCGAACTGCTAGTCAAAGTACTAGGAATTAGGTGTATAGCCTAAGGGATGTTAATGGTCAATATTTATGGATAAGAAATAAGACTTGTTCAAAGTATTATAACAGATACATACTAGGGGATACAGCTATAGTAGCAGACCCACCTAACTACAAAGTCTACAAAGACTTACCAAACCTGCTATAGCAGCCTAATACCGCTAGTACGACTCAAGGGATAGAGAAGGAGGAGAAACGCCCCTATTCACAGGTATGCGTTGGCATTACGAACCCAGATCAAAGGCTTAGACTGCTAGATCCAAAAGGACACGTCACCATCAGAGAATTCGGATATATGGGATTCTAACCCGGATCTATACAAACTTGTGGTGCACATCTACAGATGATTAGAATGGCAAACTGGCACAATATTTATATCAATAGAAAGCTAGAAACCATAGCTTTCAGATGGTACAAAGGGGATGAACTAGTGGCAACGATACTAAGTGTCTAAAGTGTTGTGAAGTTCACTAACGTAATAAGGTACAAAGTAGAGGGATTACTGATTCGGGCATAAGTATTACCGAAAGCAGTACTTACCGAGATCACTACGGATTGGCATCTTAAAGATAAGTGCGGTACTATCCTTTGCTATAATACACTAGTTCGTAAGGCTTGAGCATTACTATTGAAGAGCTGGACTCAGATTAGCGGTATACAAGTTTAACTAGCGGTGTAAAGGAATAAGTATACGTTCAAAACTATAGAGAACAAAAGGAGGAGACTAGATACGAGGATACCCTAAACCCACAGGATTAGCGGTATTCTGAAGTGTAGTCATAAGTGGAGCCATCTGAGTCAGGTAGGCTATGGCCGCCAGTATCAGAGAGTACCCTACTAGTAAAGAGAGTGGAGCAAGGGACAGAGAAATCCTTACTACAAAAATTAGATAATATTCAAGTTTTCTGTATACCCTAATTAGAGTAGTTACTACTCTTACGGACTAGCGGTTAGAGTAGATTTTCTGTTTTCTTTGATATATTTTAGCGGACGTTGAAAAGAAATGTAAAACTGTATAGTTGTAGCTACAGGTAGTATAAAAGGACCAGGTATTACTAGTAGCTACCAAAGCAACGGACTGTAGAGTATCAGGATTCTCCCTATTTAGCGGTAGAGACTGTGAAACACGGACAAGAGCTTCTAAACAAACTTATCATACTCGCGTGGAGTCTAAACATACAGTGTTGGTTAAATCAGTGTTGAATATATTTGTTAGTTGTTTTGTGTTCATAACTTGTGTCCTTGAGACTTGGAAACTGTGTCTAAGGCATTGGCGCCTTCAAATAGAATTGAACTGGTTGAATTGATATTGTGTGTGTGCCTTCGTGCAAACCTTTACAAGAATCCCCCAAAAGATCTCTAAACTGTGGACTAAATTGAAGAGTATTCTACTTACTAGATACACTCGCAAAACAAACTATATAGGTTTTTCTGGTTGTGTTCTGTGTGCTAAGAGCACTTACTAGAGAAACAGCCTATTAGCGTATCTAACTAGATTGCTATCTAATCTATATCTAATCTAATGTTGATGGCTGCTTACTAATCTGCCAATTCAACAGATAGAAATGACGGATGCATCTTAATCTACTACCTCCACCACCTTGAAGATTCCCACAGTCCAAAAAGTCCCAAGGAAGCTTCGTAGCCTCGGTGAAAGTGGAGCATTATAGTTAGCATATATACCTCCTATACCTAGTACTCCTCTCTCCAAAAACAACCACAGCACCTTGATGTAGGGTGCAAACAAGCTATACGCTGCAAAATGCCCAGTCAAGCTACACAGGGCAATGCGTCACACCTCGTTTACCCCTCCCTCTTGAAGTGGCACACCTGCACCCAGCATGAGGCCCAACACTAGAACCACTGCTGTGAAAACAGGAACAACCTCTGCTGAAGGATAAGCCTATGGCTACATCAGTGTCAAGTACCAGCTAACAGAGTCATACATCAAAGCCAATATCTGCAACGAAGATGGCAAAGAAGGACCATGAGACAATGGCCATGGTGATGAAACACTGTATTGTACTATGGAACTTTTGGACAAGAGGCAGGCTGAGCATGAGCTCATGGAATTGGTAATGTCCACTGTCCACTCTTTCATTGAACAGAGTAACTTTTTCAAGGATATCCAAGAAGCCCTCAGCATCACCAACAGAGCCCTCTCTACACTTGTCAATGACATAGACACCAAGATAGAGAAGACCATCAAGGCAACTATGCCCACATCCTATGCTGCCACTGCCGCTGCTCCCTCCTCTCCTCCACCTTCCTCCCCAGCTTTCACCCTTGCCCTCCAAGCTGAACGAACCCAAGCCCAAGTTGTGATCCAGTGCTGCCAAGTCCTGATAGTCCACACCAAGAGTGACCATGGTGAGGAAGTAGTGAAGTACAGTGCTGCGAACACAGTCAACTTTATCAATAACATCCTAGGAGCCATGGACACCCCTTGGACACCCCAGACAACTGCAGTATTCGGGCAATACGCAAACTCAAGGACTCCAACAATGTGCTGGCAGAACTGTCCTGCCCTGAGGCAGCCAACTGGCTAAGGGGGTGTGCTGATGAATTCTACTGCCTGTCAGGTAATGTGTTACAGGTGGTCAGGCGGGATCACATTGTGATCTCCAAATGGGTCCCCACCACCTTCATCCCCCACAACGTTGGCATGCTTCACGAACTAGAGGAGATGAACAACCTGCCAGACCAGTCAATCACCAAGGCAAAGTGGGTGAATGGCACAAAGGATGGTAGGAAGTATCAGGGTCAACAACAGCCAACAAGCTGGTCATCAACGGCCTCCTTGCTGAAAATTCACGCTGCCCAACATAGTGGAAGATCCTAGAGGAACTATGATGCTACCACTGTGTGGAACTTGGGCACATCAAGCCAAACTGTCCAAGGCTCTCAATGGAGGGAGGCGAGATACCAGTATACAGAAATTGTGGAGATGGTCATGACACAAGAGAATGCACAAACAGTGAATGCATGTACTGTGTCAACTGTAAAACTGATACCCACTTGAGTTGTGACAGATCCTGCCCCATATTCCAACAGTGATGTGTGAACTGCAACAAACACCAGCCTACCAACACGTTGCCTTTCTTCCCTGCCAACGAAGATTGGATGTGGACCTCTGACCCAACAAATGCACCATGGGTGGGCCCACAGCCTAGAATGACTCAACAGCCACATAAACAACAACATTGGCAAGTGACACTGGGGGAGAACAGCTGGTTCTCATTGTCAAACTCTGTACCAATAGGTCTCAATGCCCACTGGAACATCAAGCAAAGACTCACTCAGACTGAGCCATCCCAGACTTCTATTGCTAATGTGCCATCCTCTAACCCTTCTTCCCTCTTAGATGGTGAAGCAAACTGAGACTACCCCCCACAAGACATCTGAATCCTTCCAAGACAGCAACTCTCGACCTCGTCAATGAGGACAAGGACGACCCACTATCTGACCACTATGATATCATATGTATTCAAGAACCATGGGTGGATGCCTTTGGTAATGCACAACAAAACTTCTGGTGGATCATGGTATACCTGTTCTCACGCCCAACACTGGATAGGGGAGTTCTTCTACATTCTATTATCCTCATCAAAAAGTGTATCCTGACTGGGTCATGGTGGTCACCATCAAGACAATGTGGGACAGCTCCATGTCTTCAACATCTACAATGATGGGACCCACTCCAGTAACCTCCAAGTCCTGCACTCCTATCTTGACCACTCTGTTACCTCACTTCTACAGGAGGATACTGACCACATGCTTTGGTGTGGTGACTTTAACTGCCACCATCCCGCCTGGGACGACCCAAACCAAACACAACTTTTTCACTCTTCTGCACTAAACAATGCCCTGATACTGATTTGATTACTTAACAGATTTGGCATGACTATGATTCTGCCATCAGGAATCCCAACCTTCAAATCTAATGCTGGCAACTGGACTCGCCCAGACAACGTCTTCCTCTCAAGTCACTCTGAAGACCTCAAACTCTCCTGCGATGTCACACCAGATCTCCTAGCAAATGGAGCAAACCACATCTCCATTGCCACCATCCTCCAATTGCCCACCACCCACCGCCAAAGTCAGACCTGCTATAACTTCCAACTCATGGACAAAAACGGTTCAAGAGGCAACTCAAGGAGCTCTCCCTGATCCCACCCTCAAGCCGTCTGGACACAGTGGACGATATGGAGAGGGCAGCCACTGACTTCACCAGAGCAGTACAGAAGACCATTGAAGCTGCTGTCCCACGAAGTAGCCCCTGCCCTCTGTCACATTGCTGGTGGACAGCCAAACTGAGAAATGACTACTGTCTTTGTCAACTGGTCTACCATTACCGTCGCATTCTGGAAGACCTGTGATAAAATCAGTGGTAATGGTACCAAAGGTCATTCTGGAACGTCATTTGGGATCAACAGTACATGTGTTGGATGGTTTTGTCCCTTGCATCCTTCAACATAATCATGAACAAATGCTGACATACCAGGCCACCAAAATTCTCTGCTAACTAGTTCATAGGTTTTGAATCAGCCTGGGTGTCCTGTGGTGAGACTATTGTGATGCATTTTGACTATGTCTCTATGTAATTGGTGGTCATAGGGAACATAGACTTTGCCTCGGAATAAAATAATCCCATCTTCATAATTCCATTCCTGTAAGGTCTTGACCAGTGAGTGTGGACCATTGTTTAAAATGACTTTGAGAACACTCATGACTTCCTCTTTGATTTGTCTTCTCAATTTGGCATCTCCAATTGCAACCACTGTCCCCAGTCTTGTAGCTCGAATTCTGAAGAATTTGGGACCTTGTTATTGTCTTCGACCCCCTCTTTATGGTCTGGTCTTCAAGAAAGAGGATCACTTCGATTGAGACTTCCTGGTTTATGGATCAGGATAAAGTCGAATCTGGTAAGAAATAAAGTCATCCTTGCTTGTCGTCAGCTAAGTTTCTGAGAGGTGGTGAAGTACTCCAGATTTTTGTGGTCTGTAAGGATCTCGATAGTATGTGGTGTGCCTTCAAGGTAATGTTGCCAAGCTTCTAATGCCCGTATAATTGCCAACAATTCTTTATCGTGAATATTATAGTTTCATTTGGTCTCAGATAAGGATTTTGATAGATAAGCAACTGGATGCTACTTGTCGTCTGATCCTTTCTGCAATAAAATACCTCCTGTGGCATAGTTGGAAGCATCCACTTCTACTCGATATGGCTTAGAATGATCAGGCATTAATAAGACTGGTGAAGAAGTAAATGCATCTTTGAGTGCCTGAAAGGCTTTTTCCACATCCAAAGACCATTTCCACGGTTCATCCTTCTTCGTAAGATCGAAAAGTGGTTGAGCGACTTTAGAAAAATCATGTATAAAATGACGATAAAAGTTTCCAAATCCTAGGAACGATTGAATATCCTTCACATTTTGTGGGGTTGGCCATTCAGTAACGCCTTTGACTTTGATAGGATCCATTGCCAATGTGTTGTGAGAGACGATGAGACCTAGTAACTCTACTGAGCTGGCTTCGAAGGTGCATTTTTCTGGTTTGGCGTAAAGGTTGTTTTCCTGTTTGACCATTTGTCAGTGATCTTCCAGGGTTTCCATGAAGATCAAGATATCATCCATGTAGATGATGCTCTTTCCTGAATCGATAAGTTCCTTGAAAAGGGTGTTCATCATTGCCTGAAACGTTGCCAGGAAATTTATAAGACTGAAAAACATCACTCTATTTGCCTTGAATGCTGCCTTCTACTCATCTCCTTCTTTTATTTGTACATTATTATACCCCCATCAAAGGTTGATCTTGGAAAAAATCATGCCCCTTCAAGTTTGTTGACCAATTCTGATATGAGTGGTAAAGGGTATTTGTTCTTTATGGTCCCTTTATTCAATGCTCGTTAGTCCTGTATGGGGCATAGTTTTCCGTCTTTTGACCCTTGGTAAATCCGGCCCAGATCTGTAATTCCGAATCTGATGTCGGGTACTCCTCTTCCTTCCCAACCTGTTCCCATTGGTTCAGAACATCCTCCCGACCAAAGTCTTCTTCAGTAAAAATAGCCGTAGATTCTGAAGGACGATGAAAGGATCAAATAGTAACCCAATGACGCCGACCTGCAACCTTTGGCTGTCTGATTGGTTCTGACCATTTCACTTGGTAATCCTTGTGGTTGGTTCATGGGTTGATGACAGTCAATTTGCAAGATTTGGGTTTAGTGCGTAGGTTAAGGACAGGAGGTTGTTTTAAAGTACATGTTTTGGGGCATCTAACCATATCCACCCTAGAAAATGACCAGTCTACCTCTGGATTATGCTCCTCTAACCAATCAGTACCAAGAATTATATCATGATCTCCAATATCTGTAACATAGAATTTGGCTACTTCTTCGTGATAGTTTAACACATGATATCAATTGTTCATATACTCTGTGGTGTACTGTACAACTCTTCCTGACAACATAGCAGGGGAGTATTTCAAAAATCCATCATTTTTGCCACAACATCTTTCAAATATACACTAGCTTGTTCCTTTTCTTCTCCTTCTAAGCCTTTGACCTTGTTTACCATATCCGAAATATCTTTGATTACATTACAAGAGGGAGATGACGATGAAGTTTGAGCCACTGTTACAGGTGGCAAATTAGATGACAACAATGGAGTTGAAGTTTCAGCTGTCCTAACAGCATGAGGAGGAAAGTTACGAGAAGTATTTGGAGTATTTTGCAGGAATGTTGGACATTCGTTGCTCATGTGTCCAGGTTGCCTACATGCAAAACATGCTCCTAGTTTTCAGAGTTCTTTGGGTGTCAGTTTAGGCAAAGGAGTAAAGGATGAGTTAGCACCTGGTCCCATATTCATGAGCACATTTATGCTTGCTACTGTCCATCCTTGAGAAGGACTTGAATTTGTCCTTGGCATAGAGAATGGTCTCAATTGTCCTTCTCTCTCTCTCTCGTTTATCCATTCCAAATGGAGATCCATCACCCTTTCTCTATACTCGTTGAAGTCCTTCCACTTCGGCCACATTCCTGCCACCAACTTTTGAAGATCCCTCGGAAGACCTGCTTTATAGAAATGTAGAAGAGCTGTTTCTCTGTAGTCTGACTCTTCTCTATTATAGCTACTAATGTCCGTTCCCTTCATCCTAGCATTTTTGATTTTATTTCTCAGAACCTCATCAGCAGCAAGAGCTTTGAAGTCCCTTTTGAACCTATCCTTTATCTCCTTTAATGTCATCCATCGCCTTTCTTCTGGTTTGAGTTTCTGATGTAGGTAGTTATTGAATGAGGCTAACCATCACTTTGCCTCATCATGTTCTCCATTAAAAGTGTCAGGTTTCCTTCCTCATTCGGAAGTACTGTTAGAGTCGTTAGGTGCTATGCCAGACATGGCTGGATTGTCTGGATCGGAGGATTTGGACAATGAGGGGCTATGGATGGTCCTTTGTTAGACAGGATTGCAGGAGAAGAAGGGTTGTCTGATTCTGATGGATCAGGGTTGATGGGTTATTAGAAGATGGATCTGGTAACGGATCTGATGCAGAAGTCGGATCAGGTGGTATGAGAAAAGAGGGTTCTGGATTTGGTTGAGTGTTTGTAGGGGTAGATGATCCTTGTTCTGGTTCAGTTTTGGAGTCTATAATAGGATGAGCTTTTTGAATAGTACAACTTCACACTCGATAGGAAGGGTTTCAGGAAGTGTTTGATTGTTGTACCTGTTAATACAGGGCTGGTTTTCACAGAATATATAAGGTTTCAAACTCTCTGAGTTATAATTACAGTCGAGAACCCTTGGTTTGAAGAAGACGTGTAGACAATTTGCACAGGGATGATTTGGATCTGCTGATGCAGACCGTTGACTTGTCATATACTCTTTCTACAATCTTTTAGGGCCTTCTTTTCTGCCCTTTAAATCATCACAAGGATTCAAAGATAAAGGAGGTAGGTGTGCTGTAGTCTGTAAGGAACGGAATAGGTGTATTGTACTCTCTAAGGAATAGAGGTCCCGTAATCCTAACAACAGTTTCCTCGGTATTGAGGTTGAGGGTGACTCAGATGTACAAATAGACGGAAAGGATCACGTCACCTGGTCCCAGTTTCCAAACCCAATGATGTGTACAAATGAAGTTTCAATCATAACTCCTACTGCATGGCTGCACCAGTATTCGGTGTGTGGTAGATAGAGTGGAAGGGGAAGAGGAGGTTGTCCATAGTCAGGTGGGCTCTCAGGTGGTTTGAAGTGAATCTGAGAGAATGGGGTAGACACTTGCGATAGAGATTGGTGATGAAAGACTCAAGAACAAATGGTTACAGCCAAATTGACACCAAGTCAACACAAAAGACATCTAGTCTCTTGTAGGCTATGACACCTGGTTGTTAACCAGTGGATAAAAAGGGGAAACAACGCTTGCAGTATGATATGGATGAGATAGAGATGAAAATGAAAGGAATTTAGAATCGGGATACGCAGGATAAAGGATGAAGGGACTCAAATAGTGAGGTGGGTGTAAGGGAGTTTGTTCAAGTGTCAAATAACCACCCAAGTCACACAGCTTGAGGACAGATACAAAGCAATTGATTGAGAGATAGAGATAGAGATAGAGGAATGAGTAAGCTGACTATGCTCTACACTGCATAGTACTAGTATGGAGCAGAGACGAAGTGAACGAACTAAAGGACTAACTAGAATGTCTAGTGGTTTTATATAGAAAAGTGATGAATAGGTGATAGGAAAAAGATAGGAGAAACAGGAGAAACATAGGAGAAAGTGGAGAAATGTAGGGGAAAGATAGGATCAATAGGATGGAAGATTGATTGACACAGGTTCTATAAGGTTCAAAGTCATGATATAAAGTTTAAAAGGTTTATCTAGGAAATGCAATAAATGAATGATCAGAAAATGGGTTTGATAATGAAGTAGAAGAAGGAGGACAAAGAACTGTAGCAGTTTGTGACAGGCAGTGGGATGGATAGGGATGTTTCTGAAGGCTACATCAATGTTGAAGATGGCTGCTTGGGTGCCTGCTGGTGCATTGGCTACAATCAGCCAGCATTGTGAGAATGCTCCCCAGGCACATTGGTATTTGTCAGTGTCAATTAAGGAATTTGCTGAGAAGGTTTCTGGGTCAACGACTATGGGTGGGTGTATGGACAGATGGGACAGGTTTGAGTTTAGTTAGGATGCAATGAGAGATACAAGAGTTGGAGTGGGAATGATTAACAATAACTCTGAATTTGTCTGCCTGTTGTTGTACTACTGATAACAGAGCTGTTTTGAAATTGCCAATCTTGGCCTGAAGGTAGTCAGTTGACCTAAGGTGACTTTCTTCTTGAGGTTCTCCCTGATGATGTGACTGAAGGTGGTAGCTGAAGGATGGTTGTTAGGGATGAATGTATGGGAAAGAGTGTAATCTTCAACACCAATAAGAAACCTGTCTCTGAGGCCTTTTGGTACCTCAGTGAACTTCTCTAAGGCCCCCTGAGGCTTTGAGTAGTTCTGACCAAGCTGGGTGCTTCAGCCTGTTGATGACTGGAAAGAGGTTGTCACCTGGTCCCAGAGGTCTCCCTGGCTCTGGCGTTGGTGGAGTTGTGGTTCTGGAAGGTGTGGGAGTCTGATCCACACCTGCCACAGATGTGAGTGAAACTGCAGGTTTTCATGTCCCTATCACATCCATTCCTGTTGTATCCAATGCAGGTGAGTCAGCTGGAGGAAGGCTCTTTGTAAGAGCAGCCTGATTTGACAAGGTAGTCCTTTCTGGAGTTGGGCTTGTGGTCATTGTGGCCATGGTTGTCAAGTCCACAGACAAAGCTCAGTAGATTGAATTTAGCATTTGGTTTCTGCCGAAAGGACGAGCTGGTCTTAGGTACAGAAGGGTTGGCTGGTTTAGTGGAGACTGTGGTTGTACAGTTACAAGTTACCTCCAGCCACAATGTCATGTATGAATATGTCCCTCAGGGAAGGATTTTGTGAAATTGAGACATCTGGGTTTGGACCTTGGCATGGTGTCCTTTCCAAATATGCTTCTTCAACTTCTTAATGGAAACCTGCCAGCATTTCAGGTCTGCATCCCATTTGCAAATGGTGGTTTGGATGTGATAGACCCAGGTCAGGAAGTTGAAGCTGAAGTTCTTCACATTGTAATAGGTCATAATGAAGATGTAGAAATCCTTTGCCCATACTCTTGCTACTGCTCCATTGACTTTCTTCCTTTTCTCATAGATGTAGTTGTTCATAAAGAGCAGGTAGAATTGTTCAGTGATATCAGGGATGCCAGATTCAATGAGGTCAGTCAGAGGAAGTCTGAGTCATCTGAGTTGGAATCCAAAGAAACTCTGAAGAGCTCTCTTCCCCTCAGCCTGTTTCCACTTCTTGCTATTCTCCCTCTGGTGAGCCTTCTTAGCTTTCCTTGCTGCATGTTTCTCTGTGGCCAAAGGCTTCAGGACATCCTCACTGGGAGATTTCTCTGTGTCAGAAGCGGGTTTGAGAGCCCATTCAGGAGAAGACTCAATTAAGATGGGAGTGTTAGCATTCTGCTTCTCTTCACCAACATGAGGTGAAGTAAACTGGGAACATTTCTGAGGCCTGCTTTACAAAGAAGAAGGTTGACCTATTGGAGAGTGAATGATGGAAGGGATGTGATTGGCCAGCAAGTGTAGAACTGCTGGTCTTCATGGTATAGTGGAGGTTTTCCCTTTCTTCTGCCATTGGATGTGACTCTGTAAGACTTTAGATTCAGTGGGAGACTGATGATGCTGGACGGGAGTCTCCACATTCTGGGACCACATGCTGCCTGTGCCATATTCAGCAGAGTCTGGGGCTTCCTGATGTTCAGGGACCTGCAAAGATTCCTGACTGTGACATTCTGCTGCTGGTATGGATGTGCCACACACACCTTGTGGGAAGGAGATGTCTGGAACCTGGGGAATGTGGTTCAGGACACCAATTATGTGTGGGACTTATAGTGAATGACCTTGATGAGAAGTGGGTTTGCCTGGTCTCTGGGATGGGGCTGTGGTGCCTCCTGCATCACTGTCTGGCATAAGAGGGGATTAGAAAACGTGAGAAGGGAATCAAGCTGTCACTCACCAGTATGGGAAGTATGGTGGGAACAAGCTCAGGATGAGTCACAGACAGACTGTTGGACAGTCTCAGCAGCATCAGGGACAACATCTGCATTGGGTTCTCGATCAGAACCAGGTGGTAGGGAACCACCAGCCCCAGATCTGGATGCTGGTGACACAGAAGCACCCAAGTTGTTTAACGTCAGCTAGAGGAGCCAGCTTTGAACACCCCAGGCCATCCCTAGGAACAGATTTGATACTGGAGTGCAAAAAAGGTAGGATGCCCTGAGTGTTTGCAGGGACACCCTGGCATTCTGCCCCCACAGTCTCTTCCTCTGACTTGGGTCTGTCTTCTGGCCCATCAGCCTTGGTGGAGTTGGCTACCCAGGCAAAACTGTAAGGGCAACTCCTGACACATGAGGTGATCACTCAACAACTGCAGGAGGAGATCCAAAGTATATATAAATCAGCACTAGACGATACGAGACTAGCATACTACACACCTGCAGGAGGAGATCCAAAGAGAAAAACTCAAGGATACTTGCCTGCAGGGAAGGGGTATATATACTTGTATGAAGGCCTGGGAAAAGATCTGCAAAACTATACAGCAGCAACAAAGTAATAGAAAAATGGAATGATGGGAGATCAGAATGATGAACAATAATGATGGATGATGAAATGATGAAACAAGGGTAAACAAGTCAATGGAGTCCAGATAAAACAAGAACAAACAAGTCCTAAAGGAGGGGAGAAAGGAAAAGGAAACTGTCCCCTTACAAGAGCACCTTTTGGGAATGGTTGGATCCTGGCCTTGAGTTTGAAGTGGGACAGTCACTTGCCCACTGGTGCCTGCTCCAGCCCTACAAGTTTGATAATGGCAAGGCTTGGGAGCTGTCAGCTGGAGGTCAATCGCATCTTGAAGTTCAGCCATCGGGAATATACGTTTGGTGAACTCGCTGAAAGGATTTGAAAATCGAAAACACAACACAAGATATTAAGACTTGATAAAGAGGAATAATGATTTGGATGTAAGATGTGATGATGACAGTAAAGAGACAAAAGTGATGAGGTCACATGTATGTGTCCTTGCGTCTTTGGTTTCGAAAAACCACTCTCTTTCCTCGCATCAGAGACTTCCACATCTTTGTATCATTCAATCATCAGCTCTCTAATCATCTTGAACTCCTTGTCAGTTCAATAATGTATCCCTCTGTGATCCTCTCTGCTTCATTGTGCCATGGCTTTCCACTGCATCATACCTAATTGGGTCCTTTATTCTTTTCTTTGAATTTCTCTGCTTTTCTTTGTGTTTCTTTGCTTCCTTCATGTTTCCTTTCTCATTTTTTCGCCGCCTTTCTGCGCTTTTTCTTATTTTTCTGCTCTTTGGATTGTGTGTGGTGCAGCTTAACTCTGTGATTCTTGCATTTCCCTTTTTTTCTTTCCTTTCACTGTCACTGTCTCTTCTGTCCTCATTTTGTTCACTATACTTTAATTCTTTTTTGTGTCTATTGTCTGTTCCTTCCTCATTGATCCTTCTTTTTTGATCCTTCTTTTTTATTCTTGTATTCTTTGTCTCATTTGCTACTTTTTGACTCCCTTCCTCTTTCTTTTGTTTCCAATCTTCTCATTCTCTTATTGTCTGTTCTCTGTTTTTCTTTCTATTTTTTTATCTTCTATCCTTTCTATCCCTCCCTCTCATCCCAATTCCTTTCCAGGAATTTAGCGTCCATCATCAAAAAGTTCCCACTCGGGCCCTGTCTTTTCTTTTGGGCAGGGTCTCGTCTCAGCTAAATTCTTGTGTGAGTGAGTTGAGCTGTCTGACTCCATTCCAGATGGACGAGTGTATCAAGCAGCTTAGTAGTATTTTGACCAAGTAGTCAGCCACTTCAGTGCATTACTAAATCCTCTGACTGAGTTACATGTTTGCGGGAGTGCACTACATGTTATGAGATGCTAGGCAGCCTTTGGCTGCCCCCAAACAAGCCCTTTAGATCCTCTAGCAACTGGAAAAGTGTTATAGGATCCATATCCAGGTATGTGTTTTTATATCTAAAATTATTGGTGTTTGTTTTATGCATTACACGAACACATGGTTGAAAGATTAGGCTGTGTGAAGACAAAATCACATAAAAGCATGTTATCTGGACACTTTTCAGCCTTCTTGCCAGTAAGCCAGATTGGCCTCCTGGACACAATGCAGGTGGTTATACAGAACAAACAGGCAGAAAGCTTCGCAATTCATCAGTATCTAGAAGCAATTCTACAATCCCACCTACTCAAGGTAAGTTATGATCTTTTAGATATCCAAATATTTTTACTTCATTGTAGTAGCCAATTTCATTGTGTTTAAAGTTTGTTTAAAATAGTTTAATTGTGAGTACTTCGCAGAGTCACTCACTTTCCTATATCTCTTCTCTCCGTCACTCGAAATCCTCTCTTGGTTCGCACATCAATATGGTTTTACCATGGAGATCGAATCATACTCACTCATGTTTCGTGATCTGATCAAAAACTGGTGAAAACATGAGTATCCTTACACCCACACATTCTCTAGCATGTCCAATTTTATCTCCATGTTTCAACCACATCTTTATATTCTCAGTTCTTATGTTCTTACTCCTTAGTTTTATTCTCTCGTTCGCTAGCCACTCGAGAATCCTTTTGTTCACCCACCCTTCCCACCCTCTTCATTAGGGCTCCTATTGGATCGGATGATCTGGCGCCATCCGAGTGATTGCTGCTTCGGATTCGGATGCGGATGGCATCTGACCAATCCGAAGATGATCTGCGGATGAGTTAGAGGCATGGGAAAGCATTGCTGTTGTCCTATCTGGTTCAGTCTTGAGCTGTTTGTAGGTAGTTCTAAGATATCCTTTTTATTAATGAAAGTGACAGTAGGCAGCATAGGCTGCGTAAAATAGGATTTTTGACACTTGCCTTAAGTGGGCCAGCAAAGCTCTCGCTGGCATGTACAAATCCAATGGGCATTATTTTTGCATTCCTCATTAGAAAAAGTAAAAGTACAGAACTTAACACTCTCATCATCCAGCCTATGTCCGACTCCTCATGTGTTAGTAGTTACTAGTAAGAGGATATAGTAAAAGTATGTGTCATCATATTCTTTTGAGGGAACTTTGCTGAAATACGTGAAAGAAAAAACAGAAGAAAGAGATGAAGAAAGCAGAGAGTCCAAAATTAGATTAATGATGTCATAGTTCAATGGGATGATAGAGACCCCATTGAACTGTTAGATAAGCTAGAGGGCCACAAGACAATTGATTTGATGCAGCAAAGTAAATACAAGTACAAGACTTGGAGGCTACAGAGATTACTGAGGAGTCTGAGTCCTGACTCAACACCAGAGCCAAAGAGGGTAGTGTCAAACAAAGCCAAACCACAAACATAGCCAAACCACTGCTTAACAGGAACAGTCACCGCGGGCGGCCATTGATATTTGCAGGCATTTTGGTTGGGACTTGAATTACGAAAATTTCACGCAATTTCTAGGCTGATAAAAGTCAAAGTATTTGCCGCTGAAATGTCAGCTTTAAATGGAAAGCTGGCATTTCAGTGGCAAATCCTGGCAAATACTTTGATTTTTATCAGCCTAGAAATCATGCTAAAATTTCAGAATTCAAGTCCCAACAAAAATGTCTGCAAATATCAATGGCCGCCCGCAGTGAGTATGTAGACGTGGAGGCGCCAAACAAAGCCAAACTACCGCTTAAATGGTGAAAAAGGTCCAATAAAGTATGAACCTCATTACATTCAGATTCGTAATAAAAGGTAGTCTTCTCAGCGTGAGAAGCTTTCTCACTGAAGTGCCACAAGTGACTGTACTCAGGGAATCAATTACTGTAAGTACTTTTTTCAAAGTAATAAACAACAACACCAAAAAACTGAAAGAAAAGTTCAGAGTAAGGGTTTAGGGCACCGTACTGCACAGGTGGCTGCCATCTGCGGATAATCCATCAGATTGTCAGATACCATCCATCAGATGCAGATTGGGATTTTGTGTCTACCAATCCGAGTGGATGGCATCTGAATCTGACCCAATCTGATCTGATAGGAGCCCTACTCTTCATTTTTCACACCCAAGTAGAGGCAGACTTTTCTTGACAAGAGGGCTTTCTCCCAAGTGGTTTTGCCCCATGGGTTTTTAATGTCACCTTACTATGGCCTTTAGTAGTACTTATATTACATGAATATCATAGTATGGCCATTCTCCTTCATCCTAATGTCATCTTCTTTCGGGCAACCTCTTTTAGAGGCCGCCGCGACACCCCTATACCATTACATCATGCTGACTCGCAGTCGAAGATGGAGCAATTAGAGAAACCTGGAACTTCAGGAGTATACTCAAATTTTGAGAGAAAATTAAATTTTACAAGATTCACTATATGACCATATGTTTACTAGGCAACTTGCTTTTCTAGAATCTAAGAGACAATAAGTAGCCTTAGCATATGTATATGTCTCAAGAGTCAAGATCCTAACAGAATTCTAGAACTGCCACTCCAAATGAATCAAATGTCTCTTGACAAGCTGCTCCAGCTGGTATGAATATGTGCACTTATTGTAGATTATGATTATTAAGATACATTTCCATCCTCCTTTCTTCCTGATAAGAGTTCCAGTGAACCAAGAGTAATGGAAGAGAATTTTAAGATGAAGGTTCACCTAATATTGAGACAAGAAGAAATGTGCTGTCTGTACTGAGAAAGGCCATTGTCGTGGTGTAAACAGCCACAGTACATGTAGGTATGCAAAACTCAATAAAAGTACATGACTATTGCTTTTGCTGTTTGTATGATGCTTACAGATTGTCATGTCTGTCTAGATTTGAAGCTATGGAAATATCTGCCAATGTAACTTACCTAGGCATGAATTTGATCAAATAGTAAAATAAAATACTTGTCCAACTACCCAGTGCATAATACATATGTAAGTAAAAAGAGAATCAACCACCACTTCTCAGTCTTGAACTCGAGACCTCACGAAACTTTGATTAGATAAGAAAGTTGGATAACAAAAATGTTGAGCCAAATGGCCACAGGAAACTGAGCCATTGCGCAATCAACATCTGACTAGGCAATTTTTGAAAAAAAAAAAGATTTCCATTCCAGACATGAGCCTAGAGCCATTACTCTCTTAAATACAACTTTGTTTCTATTTTCATCAATCCGCATTGTGATCTTTATTCAATCACTGACTACTGGCATTGGTGAATATCCATAACAGGTAATTCACCAACACCTCGTGTATCACAAGGCCATTTCTGCCGAGCATTTCTGCGCACATTCTATGGGAATTACTGCATTATTTTAGTTAATACAACTAAACTTGGTCAACTCCCTTCAACTGTGTCAGCAGTGGGAAATGAGGTATTATGACTTGTTACGAGGCTGAATGAAATGAGGCTGAGTTCTTTACACTCCGTTTCTGCGTGTGGCGGTGCATATTCATCCCGTCTCCTCCCGTGCTGTTGTTTCCGGTTTCCTCCGAGTCTTTGCCCATATCCGCGGCTCCTGTATTTCTTAACATGACCAAACAATGCCGTTGTCTCAATATCTTTGCGACCGGTAACAAAAGTTTCCAATCTTAATCTTTCATTTCATTGTCTTTTTTCTTCATCTTGTTCTTTTTTTATTGCTTTCCTTTCTCTTTTGCTCTCTTTCATTTTTCGTTATCTTTATCTCTCTCAATCTCTCGTCTTCTTCTTCATTGCTTGCTTTCTTTTCTTTTTTCCTCTCTTCTCTCTCAGAGTCTCTCAATCTCTCATCTCCTTCTTCATCACTTGCTTTCTTTTCTTTTTCTCTCTCTTTTCCTCAACAGTTCACATGTTTGCTTATCATCCAGTTTTGGGCCTCTGCACCTCATCTGGCTTCTTCCCACTCCAGTAAAGAGAAAACCTGTGGCCTCGTACTTGCCACACGCAGCGTTGGCCCACATCCCTTTCATGGGAACAGATGGGAGAGCGCTTGGATGCCCCCGAGCTTTCCTAAAGGTGGTATCTCCCCATGCGCGCAATACTGTCTCCATTCGGCTGGATTACCATCCACGTTTCAGATTCTTCCTGAGATACTTGCCACATGGTTGAGATACTGCCTACGCAACGTGTGGGATCTCATATCTACTTATGTACATTTGCAAACAGTAACAAACTTAGGAAATTAGTTTTCTTTTCAGTCAGGAAATCAGTTGCGAATCGCTTAGTAAATTACTTATTCACTATCTATCTTCCAGGCCAGAAAACGATGATCAAATTTGTTATTTACTATCAATTTACTGAAGTGGTATTATGTCCGCAGTGCTCCTCACTGATTTTCATTACATAACTTTCCCAAAACCCCCTCACTCGCTGCATAGGCTTCTCATATATCCATAACTCTGCTAATCCACTCAAACGTCACCCAGACCGTCGGACAAACCAGCTCAGGCAGAAGAAACTGTTACTGTATAGGGCTCCTAGCGGATCGGAAGACGTTCGGATACGGATCCATCCGCTCGGATGAGGCGCTCAAGAGTGCCAATCCGCCTCGGCGGATGGTATCCGTCGGATGACCCAATCATCCGCGGATGGTTGACTGACATACTAAGGAGTATACAAAAAAATGTTCAGAAGGTGGGTTTTCATCATTTAACGGTATCTAAGTCCCAATAGCGAGTGATACATGTAATACCAGTAAGCTACCCACTATTACTCACTACTGACATCCATGATCATTATGAGCATGGCTTTGACCGCTTTGCTGATGTGCTTTTCCACGCGAACACTACTTTGAACAGAGTGCTGAGGGCGTTTGACGTGTCGAAGAGGTCTTTCTGTGGATTTTGGTGAGATTTTTTAACTATACAGTACCTCGGAAAGGCCCGAGATCAGCCTAAATTGGCAAGTACGACACCTTCCCACCGGGCATCAGAAATGTGCGGGTACATGCAGGTACCTTTGAATATTCAATACCCTTTGCTTATTATGTAGAATCATTGTTAATTAAGCCTTCTGATGGCTCTTTTATTGTGACTGAGGAATAAGCAGCAGAACATAGTAGAAAGGCTTTACAGGAAGCCGACTTATAGCCGAAAGGCCTGACCTGTTGAAGACGAAGTAGTTATGATGTCACAGACAGTCTAGGAGAATTCACAGCTGCATAGATCTAAGCAAGTGGCAGATCACACCAAAGTGACTGAGGAGACAGAGAATGATAAAAATCTAAGAAACAAAGAAGACAATAATGCAGAATACTGACAACATCATTGAATATATATTTCTGGGAGCCATATAAAGTAGTTCAGAGTCATGAATAAGCAGGAAGATTGTGGAATGTAAATACAGAGTCATTGTTATCAGCCTGCCAAAAGGTAGAATTGTGTGGAGGCATTGAGGTTGGTCAAGATCCATGAGAATGATTCCAGAAATTACCATAGCAGGCGGGTTAGTATCTAATTCAAGACAGGCTTGCATATCTGCAATGGCCATTAGTTCTTTCCAATGGATTCTCGTACAACATAAAGGTGAAAAACATGCTGAAGCATGGTACCCGTAGGTGGTACACCGGGGGCAAATGATGACCCGGTGACATTTTGACTGGGTAAGATCCGGTTGCGACCCGGTGCATATCCAGTGCAGACCCAGCTCACACTCGTGGGAACGCGACTTGAGTGCGCGCGTGATCCCGGCAGCAATTATTTGTTAGTATTTACCTGAGCATTTGTTGCGTAGATAGCCAAATAATCAAATTTGATCATTTTTCATTTTTCATTGGCCTGCAGCACCCAGAAAGTTGCGGATACCCTCAGTGCATAGTACGGGTGCCCCAGGCTTAGGTGTGCTGGTGGTGGCTGTGTCAATCCCGTTCATTTCAGAGTGGATTCTGGGCCATTTACACGTAAAATAGTAGCTGTATATATTTGATATTTACACTCTGATCCTGGTTTCTGATCAGTAAATCTTGAGAAAAGGGTGAGTTGTAAATGTGCAACAGTTGCCACAATTATAAGTGCTATCAAACAGCCAAAAATTTCAAGGAGGCTGGTAAGAGAATCTAGAATGGGCATATATCTCTCTCAATACTAGATAGTGAAAATTGAAGAGATCTATTCAATAATTTGGTATGTATTGGGGGTGGGAAGTAACTTGGGGAAAGATTATACTAAGTAGTACATTTATGAAGTATCTCCCCATTTATGAACTGTAGTACTGTTTTTCAGTAACTACTTTAGTGCCCCTATCTGTTCTCTCAGTGTTACGTGTCATTTTTTATTTCAGACCTCTTTCTTTCCTTACTTGTTTTGTTTTTCTTACTATTTTTTATCACAGACCATATCTTACATCCCACGCATTTTGTTTCCCTTCCTGACTTATTTTTTTCTACCGCACATCTTATATGTTCCGTATTTTCATCTGTTACTGCCTTCATTTTTTTCCACAGCTTTATTTGTTTTATTTTCAGACTTCGACTATATGGTACACATCCCAACTCATACTTAGCTACTGATGATCATGGATATAAGGTATCTAGTTACTCCCAATAGAGTCAGTTTTCCTGTATTATTCCAGAGTTATCCATGTATCCCAGCAGTGCCAGCAGTTTTCCCAGTCTTTCTCCCTAGTCTTCCTTCTGTTGTTGATGTGCATTTTGGCCCTATATCAATGATAGCAGTATATCCCAGTCATCACCTATTTTCACTCACTTATCATAATTCTCCCACAGTTTGCCACAGGTCTTCATATTGTCTTCTCCCTTGGTCATACGGGATTCTCTAGCTGTTGTCTAGCCTCTGAGTGTCTTGTGTGGGTTATTTAGAGCTGCATATCAGTATAATTTGTATCTAATTGCTAGTATTAATTGGATATAGCAACAGCATAGTGGAGGTTTATGAGTTGTGAGTGAGATTCTAGTGTGGGTTAAGTACAGGTGAGGTGTGGGTGAGATACTGGCTAGGTGCAGGTGAAATATGGGTTAGGTGCAGATGAGATACAGTAAATGCAGGTGAGGTATGGGCTAGGTGCAGGTAGGATATGGGCTATGGTGTGGGGGAGGTACAGGCTTGGTGCAGGTTAGCCTGGTTAGGTACAGGCTAGATGCAGATGGGATATGGACTAGGTGTGGTTAAGGTATGGGCTAGATGTAGGGGTGAGTGAGGTGCAGATCCCAGTAGTAAAGCAATGAATATCAGATTGAAATATTTGTATGTATTAGAGACAGAACCAGTCACAATCTTACCAATAAATCTCAAAGAGACCTACAAACCCATCAGCAATCACTCCTAGAGTCAGTGGCATTTTACATCTGCATTATCTTGTGAAGGTTTAGAGTCAGACCTGATGTCCTGGTTGTTTGTCTTGTTCTTTTGTCAAGATAAAATATAGTTTTATGGCATGTAGGATTTCATATCCTCGATTAATGAGAATACTTATTTGTTTGGACTCTGTGGAATTTCATTCTTCCTCAATCTCAGTTATTCTCAGAGATATTTTCATTCCTCAGATAAGTTCGCCAAAAGAAATTCATCCCTTTTGATTTTTGGATATCTCAACTGGGCTGACCCCAAAACTATTTTTTATCCCTTCTTAGTAATCTCAGCTCAATAACAGTAAATACCAGAGATCTGGTGGTACCACTGAAGCTATTTCTTCAGAAGTGTTCTCATTCTGGAATTTAACGGCTTTTCCAGTTGAAAATAATAGCTTTCCATTTAGTAAACATAAGTTCCATCTCTTGTTTGGGTTTTGGAGCTGCAACAACAGTCCAAATATTTTTCCTACAGTACGATAGAGTGCCACTACAAAATTTATATGATTTACTTGTCCAAACAAGACAGCATGGAGACATCCCAAGGCAAAGCTTTTAAATGGATCAGAAGTGAGTATAACTACAATGAGTGCTAGCCCAAATCAGTCAAATGCCAAACATACTGGGAATTATTTTATACAATGACATACAGCAGAAAATTACTCACAGTTTACAAATTCATCTCAGGGGAGTGCAAAGAAAAATGAGCAATATCCTGGGCTCTTATGGGGGGTCAAGAAGAAATGAATAAAAGGTAAGTAATAAATTCTTGAATGTCCAGTGCAAATCTAAGACAAATTACAAGGAAGATTGCATATTCTTTTGACTCACCCTTTCTCAAGATTTACTGATCAAAAACCTGGATCTGAGTGTGAATATCAAATATATACAGGTACTGATGTACTTATCACTGGCCAGAATTCACTCCGAAATGATGAAAAAGCCAAAGTAGTGAACTTCGCCTCAATGTGATTGACACAGCCACCATCACACCTGCACTAGGGGTACCGCACCATGCACCAAGGGTACCCACAACTTTATGGGTGCTGCAGGCCAATGAAAAATGAAAAATGATCAAATTTGATTATTTGGCTATCTACGCAACAAATGCTCAGGTAAATACTAACAAATAATTGCTGCCGGGATCACGCGCGCACTCAAGTTGCGTTCCCACGAGTGTGAGCTGGGTCTGCACTGGATATGCACCGGGTCGCAACCGGATCTTACCCAGTCAAAATGTCACCGGGTCATCATTTGCCCCCGGTGGTACCTGCATGGTACCTTACCAGCATCTACCCAACATCTAAGTCACTTCTAATGGTTTTAAAACAAGGAATGCTGTAGCTTCTGCACCAATAGTCAGTACCTCAACATGCTTAAAGTGTAGAAGTGAATTTTTATCATAAATTTTACTAAATCTCAGTAAGTTCACATTGATCTTGGCTTTTCTAGGAATTGGATGTACAAATAGCCTTAGTGAACACTTGAAACATAGGCTCAGTGATGAAGTAGAATGAGTAGGTTGCATTTACAATGAGATATATGATGAGCTTTATTCATGTGCAGGGTAATTTTGGTACATAATTCATAGAGTATTGGCTTACAGAGAATGAAAATAGTCTCTACTGCATAGAATAGGCTTGTGGCAAAAATATCCAGGCTGTTTTGTAGAGAAATACTTGAGTTAGCAATGAGACTCTACTGTGGATAGGAATAAGTGGCTGTGCTTATCCATGCACATTTTAGTTTCACTACACTTCGCTGAAGTCCATTTACAAGCTCTATGTATACTTTTACACCTCTACTATATTACAAATGCCCATATGTATGTCATACATTGTTGAACTCGAATATTTACTGGTACCCGGGCCGTACCAGCAGATTTCCCTATACCGCCTTCCCACGTACTTCAGCCATCCGAGGATGATCTTCGGATGGGCGGATGGGATCCGTCGGTTGGATACACCTCCAGAGGCCCATCCGCCATCCGAATCCGAGGCCTCATCGGCGGATAGGCGCCGGATCATCCGGTCCGAACACACCCTCGCACTCTAACTTCCCATTGACCACCAACCTCGTTCTTCTAGAAGAGCCTTCTCCCTTCTTAGCTGTACTGTATATCTATGTTATACTCGTTGCAACGTCTTACACGAGATTAGAGCAGGGTGCATGTATTCATATCCAGTCACAATAAAGTTCGTCATTCCTTTCCACCTCTAGACACCTCGTCGCCCATGCTGAGCTAGAAATCATCGCATTCCAAGCTAGCTGATGAAAATCGCCTGCTAAGTTGGGAGATGGCGTACCGAGCTGCTCCGTAGAAATTTAGAATCTGAACCTACATTGGCGGATAATACCTGGATCATCTAATCCGCTGGGAGCCCTAGACGTCTCCCCTGGAACTTTTCGCGGGGTCCTCTGAAGCTCTCATTCTTCAGTTCCCCAAGTCAAATGCTGTGGATGCTATCCTTTTAAGTCACATCATGACACAACGTAAAAGATATCGTCTCGCGCAGACACATAAAAGACACTTTCCTTCGGTCTTCTTCTTGCGCTTTCGCCAGGTAGATGGCAAACCTTATCATTTCTTGACACAAGGCAACAGTTTCCATCTCGCGCAGACACACCAAAGCGACCTCAGGTGACTCGACGTATTCGTCTCGTGCTTTCACCAGGTAGATATCAAACCCTATTATTTCGTCACACGACGCAAAATTTTCCATCTCGCGCAGACACATCAAAGCAGCCTCACGTGGACTCGACACTTTCCTTCGGTCTTCTTCTTGCGCTTTCGCCAGGAAGGTATTAAACCTTATCATTTCGTGACACGAGGCAAAAGCAACCAATCAAAAGCAGCTTCACGTGAACAGGACAGCTTTCCTTCGGTCTTCTTGCGCTTTCACCAGGTATGTAAACTGTCCTGCCATAATTAGTAATGACGTAAGGCAAAAATTTTCATCCTACGCAGGCACATCAGAGGAGGCCCACGAAATCTTGCCGTGAATTTAATAAATCCGGTGACAGTAAGTCATCTCAAACATCAACTATTTATGGATCTCACAGTTGTTTTAATTTTGCTAATGATTGGCAGGTCTGAAAGGTTTCCAAACCAATGTCTCAGCTCAGTGGGAACAATGGTGGTGGAACACCTCATAGCAAGGCTAGGGAAGCTCGAAGAGGAACCAAAAAGATACATGCAGATTCGGGAAGAAATAGCGGGACAGAAAATCAAGTGATTCATCGAAGAGCTCATCCAGGGTCCAAGAGTCCTCAACCTCTAAGAGGTTTCAAAGAGACTCTGGAATCAAAGACCACCCAAACTAAGACTCAAATCTATCAGCCTGCATCACTTTATTGGTACCAGGGTAGCAAGATCCCTATTATTAGAGGGAAATCTTATCCTGGAGAGAGTATTGCATCAGAAAGGTTACTCAGTCTGGCTCAAAAGCTGAAAGTCACTATCAGGCAAGGAATCTCAACAGATCAGCCTTTGATTGAGCAAGGTAATTTTTGGTATCTTTATGATTAATGTACTACTAATATCTGAGATAGATTCCACATTCAGTCAGATATCGGAGAATGGTCAACATTCTGTTCATAATAATATGTTCCATAAGGCATCAAATTTTCAGATGGATGGTGCAACATTCAACACTGCAGGTGGAAATATTTCACACACTGTTAATAATTATTACAGTAAGTATTCATTTGCAATATCAATATAATATTGCTTACCTACCCTGTCAACTAGATGAATATGAGCCAGAACTGCTGAAAGTTCTTGACAAGTTAAATCCTGCTACAAAAGCATTACATGATGTTGGCGCAAGAAGTACCTGTATTGAGGGCACTCGAACAGAAATATTACAAAGCATCATAAGCTGGGCTGAGAATACTTCACCTGATGCTCCAGCCGGCTACTGGATGTGTGGGATGGCAGGTACTGGGAAAAGTACCATTGCCAAATCCATATGTCTGAAGCTGGAGGAAAAAGGATTGTTAGCTGGAGCATTTTTCTGCTCTCGTCAGATTGAAGAGTGCAAAGATTATCACAGAGTCATTCCAACAGTTGCATATCAATTGGCTCAATATTCCAGAGATTATGCAGAGGCAATCAGAAAGGTACTCAATCTAGAGCCAAGTATTGCTCTCAAAGAACCAGATAATCAACTGAAAAAAGTTCTTACCAAACTGTGGAAAGGAGCTCCCTCATCTCACACTCTAGTGATAGTAATTGATGCTTTGGATGAATGCGAGAACATTTCTTGGGTGTTGAAACATCTCATTCCAGCCATCAAGAACCAGGAATTCCCAGGCCTCAAGTTCTTTCTGACCAGCCGCCCAGAACAGCATATCAAAGATTATTTTGATGTTGATGAGATACAACAGGAAGAGCAAACTCTCCAACATTTCTATTTGCACAATGTACAGAAAAGTATTGTAAAAGATGATATATCTATTTTTCTTCAGCAGGGCCTTGGTCAAATGTCTATCTCCCAAGACAAGATGGATATACTTTTGGAACGGTCTGGTGTATTGTTCATCTATGCTGCTACTATTATCAAATATATCACTGGAGGTGGACTAAGAGCTCAAGCTCGAGTGGCCAACATTATTGACTTGAAGCGCACACCAGACAAAGTAGAGACTCAAGTTCTGGATGATCTTTATAGTCAAATCCTTGAAGAAGTGCTTTCATCATCAAAGCTATCTCCTACAGAACACCAGCAGAGTTTGCGAATTATCTATACTGTGATTACAACTGCTACACCTGTTTCATGCCAAATTATCTCAGAGCTGCTGGAGTTGGCTTTGGAAGATGTTCAAGCTACAATCATTGACTTGCAATCTGTTTTGTATATCAATCAGTCTAATCAGGCTGTCTACGGATTTCATGCCTCATTTGCAGACTACATGATTTCAGAGACAAGGGCAAAGAATCTTTACTGCAATTCAATCAGTCATCACAGTCTCCTTGCAAAACAATGTCTGAGTTTCATGCAGTACCAACTCAAATTTAACATCTGCAATCTGCCTTCGTCATTTTTGAGTGATGATGATGTACCAGATATCCAAACTAAGATAGCTGAAAGTTTAAGTGGAGCCCTTCAGTATTCATGCATCTTTTGGGCTTACCATGTTGCAAGAACTAAGTTGGATAGAAGCCTAGTAGAAAAAATAGAGACATTTTTCCAGCTCAAAGCTCTTTTCTGGATTGAGGCCATGAATCTTTTGAGGAGAATCGGGGAATGTATCAGAGTTCTTGGATTGATTTCAAAGGTATGTTAAGATATAATATCTGATAAAATTGTCTATTTATATCACAAACAGATCTGTCAGGCCAACAAGTTGATTAGTCCTTCAATGCAGAAGACTGTACAAGAAATGAAAGATATGGCAAATGTATTTGGCTTAAGTCCTATTAAAGATATGACTCCACATATGTATCTTAGCATCATGCCATTTTTTCCAGCTTTAAGTCATAGGCTGGACAAAGTGGTAAAAGTATCAAGCATGCTGCTACCAAATCCTTCCATTGGTTATTGGCAGGCCCCTGAAGAGGTTTTATGTATAAGTGTTTCTCCAGACGGAGAAAGAGTTGTAACTGGGCTGACAAATAACCAGATCATTATGTGGAATATAAATAATGGAGATCAAATTGGAGAGCCTTTTGTTGGACATCAAGACTGGGTCAAATCAGTGTCCTTTTATCCTGATGGTACAAGAATGGTATCTGGCTCAGATGATAAAACACTAAGAATCTGGGATGCTAATACAAGAAAGATTGTCTGTCAGCCTCTTCAAGGGCACAAAGCCTGGGTCAGGTCAGTCGCTGTTTCAGGACTGTCAGGATCTGGAGTGCAATCACTGGACAGGCAATTGGGCAGCCCTTCCAAGGACATGAAGGTTACATTAAATTAGTAGGATTTTCTCCCAATGGGACTAGGATTGTGTCTGGCTCACATGACAAAACAGTGAGGATTTGGGATGTCTTGACTGGGGACACCATTGGAAAGCCTTTCCAAGTGGTTGAAATGGTTATGTCAGTCGCATTTTCTCCTGATGGAGCGAGAATTGCTGCTGCCTCAGGTGATGTGACAATGTGGGATGCAAATACTGGAGACGTTCTTTGGCAAATCAAACATTGAGGCTCTAGATTAAATTTCTCTCCTGATGGGACCAGAATTGTCTCTGCATCATCAACCACAGTGATGATATGTGATGCAAACACTGGAGCAGCTATTGGCCAGTATTATCGAGGACACCAGGGCTATATCAATTCAGTGGTATTCTCTCCTGATGGATCCAAAATCATTTCTGGCTCAGATGATCAGACAGTGAGGATCTGGGATTCAAGTGTTCAATCTGTCATTTATGAACCAGGACAGGGCCATCAAGAAAGAGTTTACAGTGTAGCATTTTCTCCTGATGGAGCTAGGATTGTTTCTGGCTCATCTGATAAGGCAATCAGGATCTGGGATGCAAGCACTGGAAATGCCATTGGACAGCCTTTGCTGGGACATACAAATGAGGTCAATTCAGTTGCACTTAATTGTGTCCGGCTCAGATGATAAGACAGTAAGGATCTGGGATGCAAGCACTAGAAATGCCATTGGACAGCCTTTGCTGGGACATACATATTATGTCACATCAGTGTCATTTTCACCTGATGGAACCAGAATTGTGTCTGGCTCAGCTGATAAGACAGTAAGGATCTGGGATGTAAGCACTGGGAATGCCATTGAACAGCTTTTCCTGGGACATACAGACTATGTCAGGTCAGTTGCATTTTCACCTGATGGGACCAGAATTGTGTCTGGCTCAAATGATGAAACAGTAAGGATCTGGGATGCAAGCACTGGAAATGCCATTGGACAGCCCTTATTAAGACATACAAGCCATGTCATATCAGTTGCATTTTCACCTGATGGAACCAGAATTGTGTCTGGCTCAGCCGATAAGACAGTAAGGATCTGGGATGCAAGCACTGGAAATGCCATTATACAACCTTTGCTGGAACATACAAACTATGTCTTGTCAGTTGCATTTTCACCTGATGGAACTAGAATTGTATCTGGCTCATCTGACAAGACAGTAAGGATTTGGGATGCAAACACTGGAAATACCATTGGACACCCTTTGCTGGGACATGCAGACAGGGTCTATTCAGTGGCATTCTCTCCAGATGGTACCAGAATTGCATCTGGCTCTCATGACTGTACAGTCAGAATTTGGGACACAACAATTTTGACTCACCCTGATATCAGTCACCAGCCACTAATAAAAAGTGCCTCCAATGAGATGACATATTCTCCATTCACCAATGACTGTAAGTATTTCAGGTTACAATTAACCAAAAGAACCATATTGATTATCTTTTACAGCCTCCTGGTTTCTTGACAATGAAGGATGGATCCGATTTCCTGGACTCGAACATGGGATCATTTGGATCAGGCCTGAACACTGTGTCACACTATATACACCTCACACTATCCTGATCCTGTCAGACAACGGCTCCATGAAAGATTCCCTTGAAAATTGTGTGTATGGGGAGAATTGGGCCCAATGTTATAATGATAAACAATGAATCAGATCAGCTGTATAATGAACAAAAATATAGTGATTTCATATTTGTAAATAGTCAAATACTATCTCAGTTCAAGATCTTACTCCTACAGTAAGTCAGTTCAGTTGAATTTTGAAATTACTTTAGCATCTTGCATAAAATCTTAGGTATGTCATTTTCATGCTACCTGAAGTTGTATGTGCTTTTTTCCATAAATAATCATTGAGAAGAGCAATGTAACCAGTATGTAAAAAGCAATTCACTCTTTTCCATTTGTGAACTATCTGCATTTTTGCATTGCCTGAGCAATCAGAATGTTTATAGTTTGCCTTTCTTGAAATATGCCATGGTGACTATTATATTAGCATGAGCATTGAGACAAGTACAGTCTGGTATAACTATATCATATGAACTCATGAGCAACCCTAGATACCTCCCCTCAGATCTACCTACCACTTCTCAATTGTTCTCTTGACTTGCTGTTCAGAGCAGAATACTGTTATCAGGAGCTATACACAAATATGAAAGAGCAAGCATTAGAGATGAAATAAGAAGGGGGTAGAGATATGGAAATGCAAAATAAGGGTGAATGAAGCTAAAGAAAACAAACAAAATCAAAAACAAAGACAAAAGGAAGGCAAAGCATTGTGGGCAACACAGTGCAGACCTCATTCTTCATCTCACCCCCTCCCCCCTTGCACCCCAAGACCCTCCCTTTCCCCCCCACACATTTTTCTACCCCTCCCATCTCCATTGCCCTACCTCCTCTCCCCTCATTGTTCTACCCCTACCCCCAATTGTTCTACCCCCTCCCCCAAGCCTCCAAATCCTCACATTGTTTAGTAATCAAAAGAAGTAAACCTCTCAAAACATACTCCAAACAGTTCTGACGCACACCACAGCATGCAATTTCCAGTAAATTATGAGGCCCTTTAGGCCAAGTTAACTTATGTCGACCCCCCAATTGAGTACCAAAGGTTCTCACGGGTTCTAACTTTTACACACCACCTCAGCGCTCCAAAGTGCCCAAACACTGCCATTTCAACTGACGCTTGATATGATGTAAGTACGTCATAAGTACTTTCCCTCTGCTGTCGATGACTACAGGCCCAACCACAACGAGCTTCAGACTTGTTTTCCTTCCCTTAGCAGCCATCGAAAGTCACCAAGCGCCACTCTCTGAATCACTATGGCATCCTCCACCCAATCCAAGGTCATTTATAATTAAAGGCATCGTTACATTGAGATATTGGGCTCTATCTGATTTTTTACTGCATATGAAACCATTTTACTTATCCAATAATGGGCCTTGTAATTTGCCATGTGAAGCAGTGGCACCTTTCCCCAGTATGGCACTATATGGCAGTATTACTGGAACCTTACTACCAAATATGAGTGAAGACAATTGAATAGATTCCCCTGAATGACGATGGGAGAATTGATCAAGCTGAGCTAAACCTCTCTGTGCTAAATTGGCTTGTCAATGATGTCAAGGTTGTCGATACACTCAAATAACCACCCAAGTCACACAGTGAAGACAGATACAAACAGTAGATTGAGAGATAGAGATAGAGGAAAGGAGACAAGTAAGCTGACTAGGCTCTACACTGTGTAGTAATAGTATGGAGCTGTCAAGGTTGCTAGTACACTCAAATAACCACCCAAGTCACAAACTGAGAGAACAGATACACAACAGATAGATTGAGAGAGAGGTATAAATGAGATAGAGCAAGAAAGGGAAGAGCAGGCTGACTAGGCTCTACACTGTGTAGTAGTAGTATGGAGCAGAGATGAAGTGAACGAACTGGGGAATCAGTTACAAAAAATCTCAGGTATATATGAGAAATATGAAGGGATGGGAAAAGTAAGTAAAAATAGAATGATGCAATATGGTTAAGAAAGATAAGGAGATCGAATCAGAGATAGGAAGAACAGATGATAGATAAGAAAGATAGGAAGATTGATGACAGGTTTTATAAGGTTCAAAGTCAGTAATATAAGGTTAAAAAGGTTTATCGAGGGAATGCAATGGACGAATGATCAGAGAATAGGTTCGATAATGAAGTAACAGAAGAAGGAGGACAGAGAACTGTAGCAGTTTGTGACAGGAGCAGAGACAAAGTGAACGAACTAAAGGACTAACTAGAATGTCTAGTAGTTTATATAGAAGAGCAATGAATAAGTGATAGGAAAGAGATAGGAGAAACATAGGTGCATAAGTGGAAAAATGTAGGAGAAAGATAGGGTCAATAGAATGGAAGATTGATTGATAGTTATTATAGAGTTTGACAGGTCTTATAAGGTTCAAAGTCAGGTCTATTGAGGAAATGCAATAGACAAATGATCAAAAAATGGGTTCAATAATGAAGGAGAAGAGGAAGGATGACAAAGAACTGTAGCAGTTTGTGACAGATGAGGGGAGAATGCCCCAGGTGTTACAAACTGCTACAGTTCTTTTCCCTCCTTCTTCTTCTACTTCATTATTGAACCCATTTTCTGATCATTTGTCTATTGCATTTCCTTGATAAACCTTTTTAAAGCTTTTAAACCTTATGTTACTGACTTTGAACCTTATTAAACCTGTCAAACTTTATAATAACTTATTCATTGTTCTTCTATATAAAACACTAGACATTCTAGTTAGTTCTTTAGTTTTTTAACTTTGTTTACACAGTGTAGAGCCTATTCAGTTACTCATCTCTCTATCTCTATCTCTCAATCTATTGCTTTGTATCTGTCCTCAAATTGTGTGACTTGGGTGGTTATTTGAGTGTATTGACAACCTTGACTCCAGCAAGAGTGAGTGACACTACTCACCCACTAACCCTGAGTCCACAAGACCAAAGAGCTGAGCTGCTGGCGGATCAATCTACATGCCTATACAGCAACTGAGATGACAGCAAAGACCTAGACCAAGTGTCAGAACTGAGCTGAATAAGGCAAGGTCCATATGATAAGACCAGACTAGAGTAGAGATACAGGATGAGTATCCTACTCTATATATACTACTTTACGAATAACATCTGTGTTTCCAGAGGAATTAATTGAGAAGATAAATTAAGGTCTTATGACAATACGCTCGCAATCTAAGGGGATTCACAGACCACTATGGAGTGATAAATGACCCAGCTCAAAAGAAGTCAACACTGTTAGGGGAAAGTGGGTAGCAGCAATGAGAGATAAAGAAGGATCAAGAATCCTTCTAAGGTTTTTTTGAATGAGGAATGAGAGGTTCATGACATTACCCCCCTCTTAAGGGTCTTCATCCCAAAGACGCTTGAGAGATTCCATAGACCCATGCTTGGGATTTCTTTGGCCCTGAAGTGTAAAACTCATGAGGAAGGAAAGAAAGGATTGTCTTGATATTCTGACATGCCACTGGATTCTTTTGTGTAGAACTTGGTTATTAGTTCCTGACACTTTTTCTCCAGCTCCACCACTGGTTCCCAAGTATTCTCCACTGTTGAATACCCCAACCACTTCACCAAATACTCCAAAAATGATCTCTTCTTCTTCTGGTTATAACACATATGGGAATCTAGAATTTCTTCAATGTTGTAGACTAGTGAGCCATCTTTGATAGCAGCAGGTTCTCAACTAATGTTGTCTTGTTGATGTTTTGCAAACCGAAGAATAATGAGGACAAAGATATGATGTGTGGAAGACAGGGTGAATACTCTTCCAGGTTTTTGGAATATCCACTCGGTATGAAGAACTCCCTACCTTTTCCTTAATAGGATAAGGTCTGTATTGTTTGTCTGCAAGTTTGGTTGTTCTGTAGTGATATTCTTCCCTTCAATATACACCTTATCTCCATTCTTGGACTCTGGATTCTCATTTCTTTCTCTGTCATAGTATTTCTTCATCAACTCCACACTCCTCATAAGACATGCTTTAGCATCTGTTCTGGCCTTTTCAATCTGATCAAAGAAATCTGTCACAGTTTTGTTGGTGATGTCAATGAAAGGCTTAGTAGCTTTTCGAGGATAGAAGGGAGTGTATCCTGTAGAACTATGTTCTCGATTGTTATAGCAGAATTCTGCCATAGGTAACCATTCGTCCCAGTCGTCTTGTTGCCAATTGCAGAAAACGTGCAAGTATTGTTTGATTTCTTGGTTGACACATTCTGTTTGTCTATCTGTTTGAGGGTGATACACTGTTGAAACATTCATTTTGATGCCCACAATCTCATAGAGGGATTTTAGAAATTTGCTAATGAAGACTGATCCTCAATCGCTAATAACCCATTTGAGTAATCCAAAATCCCTCCTGACACAGTCTAGAAATAACCATGCTATGCCTAAGTTGCTAGTGCTCTCATCCTTTTATTGAGTCAGTCTACGATGACAGATTAAATTGCAAGAGATAATCTGCCAAATTTGTTCTGGGATTTCGTTAGGGCTTAGTAGTCCTCTTGGCTTCCCTGGAAAGGTTTTTGTTCATTGACATGTAGGACATCCTTTGACATATCTCTTGACATCTCCATAGACACTAGGCCACCAATAGTGTCAAGTAAGTAGTTCAACTGTTTTGGCTTGGCCTGGGTGTCCTTTGAAGTACACGTTGTCACAAAAAGTGACATGACTGCTGGGATGTGAACCAGTAGTTTTATTCTGTACTTTACACCACTATTCTACTATGACTCGCAAACAACATGACAGCCCCAAGAAGAACAGACTCGTAGGCCTCATACAGGCCAGAACCACCATTGAAAAAGCCTCTGAAATGGCTGATATACCATTTGGAACTGCAAAGAAGATTTGGGGCAAATTTTGCAAAACTGGCTCGACAAAAAAACAAGCAGCGTAGTGGACACCCTCAAAAAGTCACTGACACATTGCACTGGGAGGTCATTAGAGCATGCTGAAAGGAATGCAGGAAGCCATTTGGCGAGATTGGAAATGAGATGGACCTGCAGTTGAGCACATCAAGTGTTGCGAACACTGTTGGAGAAGATGGGTATCACCAATGGGTAGCACACAACGTCCCGCTGCTCTCAAAGTTGCAGAAGAGGAAGAGGAAGGCATGGGCTGTACAGAGGAAATATGAGGATTGGAGCAATGTGATCTGGTCAGACGAATGCTATGTTCATATGGATGACTCTTGGGGCCGGGGTTTTGTGATGCGTCGTGCAGATGAGATATTTGAAGAAGACTGCTTGATACCATCATTTAAGCAGTCTCCGACTCGAGTCATGGTATGGGGATGCATGATGAAGGGGAAGAAAGGTCCGTTGGTGGTGCTAGAATACCCAGGAGGCAGGGGAGGAGGGATGAATGCAAGGAGGTATCAGGAACAGGTTCTGGAGGGTAAGCTGTTGGAGTTTTATCAAGAAATAGACTCAGAGAGGGGGGATATCAAGTTTCAACATGATGGCGCACCAAGTCATACTGCAAAATCTACGAAAAAGTGGCTTTCTGACCATGGCATTCCCCTCTTCCCACATCCGCCTTCTTCTCCGGATCTCAACCCAATTGAACCTGTTTGGCACGAGCTAAAACATGGTGTCCGGGCTAGGCCATGTCATCCTACATCTGTACCGTCACTTATAGAAGCAGTAAAGGAGGTATGGGAGGGTATAACGGTCGAAACAATTGACAAGTATGCCGGGAGGATGGATGAAGTTGTCAAGGCTGTCTTGGATGCAGAGGGAGGTCACACAAGATACTGAGGGAGTAATTTGGTGTATTAGGGCCATAGTTTAAGTACACAATATTTCGTAGCGAGCGAAGCAGTGTATAGATGTATGAAGATGGGTTTTGCATAGGATGAGGGGAGGAAAAAAAACAGTCACAAGTCACGGGACTGTTACTTTTTGTGACAACGTGTATGTATTGGGATGGAATTAGATGATTTCATTACAGAGCTTGAGGTTGTTGGGAATGTATAAGAGATTATCTTTGTTCGATGTTTTTCACAACTGAGGGTTTCCATGGCTCACAGGAATTTGGCTTTAAGAAAGGTGATGTTTTTTTTATTGTCTGCTCACTCCTCATGACCCTTTCACCTTAAAAGTAGGCTTCAAATGACTCTTGACTGGTTTGTGAACCAGCTGAAAGTCATAATCAGCCAATTCCAATGACCAATGAGCCTGTCTCCTGTTGAGGGTTTTTGCTGTCATAAAGTATTGGAGATTATGATGGTCCATCCAGATTTCAAATCTTGGGCCCCCCTTCAAGTAATGCCTCCAATCCTTTAAAGCTCTCATGATAGCCAACATCTCCTTATCATGAATTTCATGGTTTTGTTCTGGTTCACTAACACTGGAGGCGAGCTCATGGGAAGCCAACCTCTGGCTTCCTCATGGGAAGCTGACACAGAGCCGACCTTTCAACGCATCCGGTGATCAAACCTGTAGGGCCCAAGTACATAGGGTTAATCTACTCTAAAATCTAAGATTTGGCCATTGCTAGGACCACTTAGTTTCCATGTGAGGAATACAAGGAAATCTTCAAAGAACTATATCTATATACATGTGTAGTCTGGAGTTTATGTTATAGGGCGCTGCGCCCACAAAAATTTATTATGTAATCCTACCGGCATATCAATGTCATGCGTCTTTCAAGCTTGAATCCCTTCGCTTTTTCATGTATATGCTCAGAGAACTTGTACTATGTTGCCTGCAAAATTTGGTTAGGAAAATTTGAGTATGTGTCCTTATTCCGAGCGCAAGAATTGCAGCAAACAAGCAGCAAAAGCTTCAGATGCAAGTGGCTGTACACTCACAGAATTGAAGCTTGTTCCGTATTACGAGTTCTAGCTCATCTTGTATCACATGTATATAGTTTCAGAAGCACTCAGTAATACTGTATTTGAAATAAAAACGAGAGAGTTACAATGAGAAGTGATCAAAATACTGGGGAAATCCCCCATGAGAATATTTGATGATTACCTCATAACTTTTTGCAGGTGTGGTTCAGGGCTGTGCCAGAGCTTGTTACATAAGCTAATGATGCTCCCATGATTTTGGTTAGTCTTATGGTAATCTCGCAGCACGGGCACCACTGCAAAGTTATGACATAATCGCACAGGCTCCCCCGCTCCTAGCCCGACTATTTCCAAGGGGGGGGGGGGGGCAGGCCGTGGTTCCGTAACACGGGGCTGGACAGTTGGTCAGTCAAATGGTCCTTAAAAAAGAATTTTTAGCCCCTTTTTTTTCAAGTGTCTTCTAGCTTCCAGGTAAAAACCTGAAGGATTCCAAGTCATTTTTCACAACAATCGTTGAAATTAAGGTCTCCCACAGTGTATATGTAAGGATTCTTAGTGTTTGTATCCAATTTGGAAAGTTGTGATGGTTCTTAACATCCCACGTGCAAAATCCTTTCTCAGTAACATTCATGTCAGAGCCCCATCAGCAGGTTTGTTTCTATTTCTATAGAAAGATTTACTTTCCAGTAATATCATGCTCCAGAGCTATCAATGTTATATTTTTTGAGCCAAACGCACCCAAAACACACCTAGGTACCGATGTGGTATACATTACCATATAGATACATAACTAGATTTTACAGGGAAGTCACATAAAACAATGAACCTTACTTATATGATGCTGCTCCAAAGGATTTTGGTATGTATGCATTGATAATCATGGTGGCGAGCCGAAGTTGCAGATGATGACACATCATCATATGTGGGAATTACTCAATTTGGTATAATTACATAAGGAATGGTCGGTCGGTCAGCCAGCCAGACCTTAAAAAAAATCAACCCTATGTCTTTAAGAAAAAATCTGCCCCCCCTTGACTATTTCTCCTCTTACTGCCACTGCCAGCTACTTCCTGACCGCATTCTCACTAGAGCTGGTTAGCAGCAGCCTTCAGATTTCTCCGAGCTGTTAAAACTTTTAGCCGCCACTTAGCCAAGGCTTAGTAAGGGAAAAACACTTATGCAAGCACTGTTGCGTCTAGAGCTCAACACCTCCCTTCCTTCTACATACATACTCTACCTTCAGCTATTCACTAATACATGGCTCAGAATTTTGTACCTCCATATGGCTTTGCCTATAATCCCAATCCTTATACCTATCTTGTACATTCTAAGGCTCTAGAATTGATGGGAGGAAAGCAACAATGGCTTGTAGCTTCTGTCGACGACACTCACAGTCGTTATTGTGGTCGTTGGGCATGAAGGATTTACTGACAGGTGCCTCATGTTTTAGGGGCTGCAAAGCGGGCTGGCGTTCATTCAAACCAAAATTTAGCCAAGACTTGGCCCATCAGCATCCGGAAAACTCTGAAAACGCAAAAATGGGCACTGCTAATCAGCTCTACTGTGTGTTGGCTATTTTTACTTTCTATCCAGCTTTACTAGTATATCTCTCAATGACAATGTCTTCAAAACCAACTTGGACCAATCCCGTCACCCTGGAAACACTCAACTCTGTTGTCTCTCTCTGTATCCCCCAATGGCCCAAACTACGCCTATCCTCAATGTTCTCAACAATGAACATGTACTTCTATTCACTGGAACTGGCTCTGGGAAATTGGCCCTTTTCACAGTACCACTTATAGTTCATTGTGAACTATCACTCCATCCTGACAAATATCAGCCTTTCCCGGTACAGAGAAATTCTGTAGCTATTGTAATAACACCAATGAAAGGTCTAGCTAGCAGTATTGTAAGTCAAATTGAGGTTTTTCAGCAAAGGCGTTTCTAATTTTATGTTAAGATTCATAATCTTGAGAGCTTTGGTCTCCACAGTCTTTCATACTGCAGCTGAGTGGACAAGAAGCTCAATCTCGTATGCCTCATATGTGAACGCAAGTCTTGGGACTTGATCTGCGTGGATCCAGAGCACCTTGCTAGTCCAGAATGGTGGGATATCATGCGTAAGGAAAACTTCAAAAACCATCTTGTTCTGTTTTGCGTTGATGAAGTACACCTCATCTGCAGATGGGGTCCCAAATTTCGGCCTGCTTTCAACGATATCGGTGCTCTCACTCATGGATTCCTTCCTGAATCTATTTCTATCATTACAACTGACGAAATCTGTCAATCACTCGAACTGATAGGCAAGGGCTACCATCTCATTCAGCATTCTAACGCAAGAACCAACATGCACATCATACTTGACCCTCTCAAAGCAGTCCTAGATTGTTCCAAAGGTTTTTCGTTTGATAAGAGTTGAATGGGACTTGAGAGGGGAGAGTTGGGGATAGGAAATGAGGGAGAATTGACCAGCATATCTCGAGAGCCTGGCTCAAAGTCCATGGCATCTGTACTGAGGTCCACTGGAACAGATTCCGTATGAGAAAACAGTAAGTCGAGAAGCAAATTCTGACTCAGTGTAACATTGCATTGAGTGCCAAGAGTCATGTTTGTGTCTAGCCTAGCCAGAAAGGGCAATTCTGAAGGCATATGAATCCAGTATAGCATAGTGGTGACATCAGAAGGAGGAGTGGGGATAGAGGGGACATCTGCTTGAGTGAAGTATCTTCAGCAGGGTTTCTTGGCTTTCGGTGCTTCAATTTCCATGGTAGATGTATATAGAGGTAAATTAAAGACTTATGAGGGCAAACAGCATCAGAGTGAGGTCAGAATGAGGATCAGAACACACTGACAATGGCAGCAGTAAGGAAAGGGGTCATGGGACTCTGTGTGATTATGTCATAACTTTACAGTACTGCCTGCACCTATTGATTTGCACCAGACTACATACATCACATGAAGTGTGTTAAGATGTATCGTAGGCTGGATACTCGAGACTAGATTTTGGTCAGTCATTAGACTGTAGAATTGCACCTCTCAATATGCTGTAGAGCTGGTAGATAGCATTGTAAATCTGTTATCTTCATCATATGAGAAAAATTGAAGAAGATTTTGCCATAGCATCAGGAAAATGGTCAAAAAGCTGTAGCACTGGTGGCAGATACATAAGTGCAACAGAGTGAATGTAGTACTATGTAGCAAGCCCCTGCCAATATATATGACATTGTCCTATGTAGTCAAAGGCAGGCTGATATTGTATCCTTGGCCAATATAGTCAGCTCTGCAAATACTGTAGATGATGTAGCCAGTGAGGGTACCCATATTGTCTGTGTATGGCATTGTAGTCCTGGCCATGGCAATGTAGACTATGACTCTCATAAGGCTCTGATCAAACTTGGTCTCTTGTAATACTACAGTAAGTCAAGTGGACTTACTTATTGAGTGTACCTGAGTAAGGCTTCTGTAATTCCTCTGTATATCCAAGGAATTACAAGTGCTATAACACTGAAAGTCTCCTGTAAGTCTTTGTGCCTTACAATGGTCATACATAATTATTCTAATTTTTTTGGTCTCTTTTAATTCTTCAGTAAGTCAAGTGGACTTACTTATTGAGTGTACCTGAGTAAGGCTTCTGTAATTCCTCTGTATATCCAAGGAATTACAAGTGCTATAACACTGAAAGTCTCCTGTAAGTCTTTGTGCCTTACAATGGTCATACATAATTATTCTAATTTTTTTGGTCTCTTTTAATTCTTCAGTAAGTCAAGTGGACTTATATATTGAGTGTACCCAAGTAAGGCTTCTGTAAGTCCTCTGTATATCTGAGGAATTACAAGTGTTTGCACCCAGTGTGGTATAGCAAGCACATCCTGAGCATATGCAGCTAGCCTCGGATACTTCATACAGTTGGCCTTCCAGAAGGCGAGACTCTCATCAACTTCACGATTTGCAACGTAACTGGCATACTCTTTGTCGACAGTCTCAGTGACACTTGATGAGCTAGCCGGGATACCCAACAATGACACGTCATTGAATAGATCATCGGTTTTCTGAGATGTCTTCAGCTGTGCAGAGGCAGCGGAAACAGGTATAGTTGAAAAGCTTGACCTGGGGTATGTTGAAACATGTTCCTTGAAGGCAATGTTCATTTCACGACGCCATTCATTGCTGAAAAGTGAAGGGTTATTGTCAAATAGCTTGTACTTGACACGAGGATCCAGGACTGCAGAAAACGAAGCATAGAACAGTGAGCTATCATCACCGGCATCAAAAAAACGAAATACACACTGGCTGCCGCATAGTAATACTCAGACTCTGTAGTACTCTTATCGTAGTACTTGTTGAGCTTCGCCTTGCATGCCTCGAGGCCCTTATACACGTTGTGATTCTTCTTCACAGTATTTGTTTGCATAAAGTTGTCAACAGCTCGCATTAGCTTGACATAGACCATATGCGAAGCTGTGAGACTCGGAAAGGAGCCGGCAGACATCCTTTCTGATTCTGTGCGAAAGACCTTGAAAGAGACATAGAGAGGATCATTTTCTGAGAGCTGGAGAGAAGGTAACAACACTCACCTCGAGAAAGTCTACAATGACACCTAAAACCTCCCATTCTTCATTAGTGCTGCGATATTTCTTGTACAAATCGTTCCGAATGCATAGTTCATCTACGGCCTGGATAGATAGCTCGGAAACATGCTCTATATGTAGAAGAAATGTTACAATACCAATCGCAACTCTTTTGCTCGCTTCAGCATAAAGTAAGTCGAGTTCCAGCGGGTAATAACATCGAGAATGAGATTGAGGATGCGGAGCGCAGCCAGTCCCAGCTTCTACAATCCTTACTCTATACTTCGGGCACTAAAGAAGACATCTGGGCCCATATCCTCTTTGGAAACCAAAATACAAAGGATCCTAAAGTTCTATTCATGAATGAGTATCAGCCGAAGGTATGTCTCGCTCATCTCAATTCATTTTTACGTTTACTTCAAATCTTGTTGATGTTCACGAACAGATGATTCGCTGTGTCCTTTTTGGTCCTAATGCTATCATGGTATCCGCTGTCGACTTCAAATACATAGACTCGCTTGTTGGAAGGCAGTGGGGAGTGGGCATCGCCTGGTCTGCTATTATGGTAGGTATTATTATTCTGACTTTCGTTGATACTTTTGATACTAAATGAGTATGGCCTAGGTTCTCTGTTTGATCTCCCCTGACCCTGAATTCACTGAGGTTAGTGTCAAAACTCAAATCAATTACCATGAGAGATTTCACAACTATCGCGAATATATTCAATCCAACTTGAATCAGGGTACTGAATGGGTTAAATCATTATTTTCTTTCTACAACAAATGCGGAAGCAAAACAGCTGATGGTGGACATCAAGTAGATCAAGTTGCTGATATGATGACTAGATTGATGCTAGCCAAAAAGCAACCCAATGCCAGATTACGAGCCACTGCAGACAATGCTGATATCATCACTCCCACTTCCACTATCACTGTCCCCGACTCCCATTTGAATGCTCCAGATCTGATCACTGTTCTCCCTGATGCAGTGGTGGCAGCGGCCAATCCTGAACCTGTTTCTGCACCTGTCACAGTTCCTGCACCTGCACCATGCCCACAGTTGGTAAACAGTGTAACACTCGTCGCAACAAGGACACAGCTGCTACTACTGCCATTGAAGTTAGACAGTCAACTCATGGAAATAAGTGAGTCAGCTGTCGTAATGTACTCTTGCTGCAGTCAACGTTGATCTAGATATCTGAACTCATATATACAATAGTATTAGTGCTATCTAAGGCTCTGAACATAGCAATACATGACCTGATTTTGTAATATATGTCCAATGTCCAATTGAGCTTCACTAACCTCAAATTTCAAGGGTAGCCATCTGAGGTAGTAGCACAGCAACAAGAGCTGCAGCTTATATCTAAGAACAGAGAAATGGCTCACTTGTTACTTGGCTTGTTTTCGCGGGTCGAATTAGTCATATGATTCATTGGGTCAACCTGGGTTCGATTCCTGTTGGACACAGTTGATATAAGCTCCTCTTTTTGGCTATTTCTATTGCCAGCCATACAATGACCAGGCATCCCAATATCCTGCCAGCTATATGGCTGATTTCGCTGTCCATATACAAATTTCTTCATTCATATAACCTGGTTATATACCCCTTTTGCTGTTATGGCCCTTATATGCTGTTATTGTTGAGCATAACGGCTTTATGGAAAGTTTTGACATACAGTGCTAAGACCTTCTGCTAGCAAGAGCAGCTCACCACTCCAAGCCCACTTTACTGCATTTGGAACTCTGTGAAGTACTCACAATTAGACTACATTAAACTAAACTTTAACCTCGAAAAAGGAAATAATAATGACTCCAGTGGGAAAGGTATTTCATCATTTCTATCCCAGTCTTGGGGATTATTTTGAATTGACTGTGACCTGAATAATGTTTATGAAGGACATTTGACAGCCACTCAAATTCAAATTCTATCCCTTCTCCATACCAAGGCTCCATCATGACATTGAGCAATCCCAACAGACAGTAAGCTTGATCTTCCTCTTTAGTTGTCTGTCTGCCTATTGATAGCCCATGACATGCATTCCACAGGGTTGATGATGTTGCTGCATCCAAGTCATAGTACATCCTCTGATATACTGGTGACGAATGATATAGACCACTTGAGGCTTCTCCCACCTCTGAAATATTTCCAATCTGTATCAAAGAACTCCAGAGATGAAGACACTAATAGTTCCTACAATTTCCATCCTCAAGAGAACCAACGTGGAATTAGCTGACCAACAATGGAAGGCTGGGTCAAAGTACTTATGGAAAAATTGTTTCCATGTTGTAAGGCCTTTTAATAGCTTGTAATGCCCTGGCTGATTCCGAACAAATCCCTCCTGGGCACAGCACACAGCGACACTGTCCTTGCTAACTCTATGTCACAAATACACTTTAGATATGGTTGTACATTGAAGAGTAGTTTGTCCCCCGCAGCTTTCAGTCCCATTTTAGACCCAGATTATAACTGCTTTGTCCCTATCGCCCTGCTTGGTCCTACACAGGCCACTGGCATGAATCTATCTATCTAAGTAAACTTTGTTGCATCATGATCACCTCCAATCCAGAGATAGCAGCTCAACTTTACTGTATGAGATAGATCAGCAGCACCAATGATCACACTCCAAGTACTGTACCACTTCTTTCAATTCAGCAGTAACGGGTAACGGAAGCCTGGAAAACGCCGAATATTCAGGCCTGTAACGTGTAACATTGACAAGTGACAAATTTTCAGACCCAAATGTAACAGAGCACGTTTTTTGTCTGTGGACAGATTTGCAAAATGTAGGCTTTTTAGGTATCTTACTTTCCAAAATTACTTCTCATTTCCGTCCAATGTGCAATACCAAGGACATTTATTAATGGTTGGTTATGTCTGATGAAAATTTTGGCGTTGTAATGGTAACAGCCCCAAACTGATGAATATTTAGGTTTGGCATGCGTGTAACAGTAACAGTGGGGTGCTGAATTGATTAAAATGGTACAGTATTGTGATGATGAACTCGGACTTCATTACAGAGGACTCAAACTAGTATGGAGGTTATATGAACTAGATTGTGAAAAAAAGTCTGAGATTCAGGTCCACACCCATCGCGGAAGAGTACAGCATTGCAATAGCCACATGTGTCTTAGTGTTTGGATGCGATTGGAAGAGAGGAACGAATAGGAAGACAAAGAGAATGATGGTATTAGCCATTATTATTGGGGGAATCGGAGAAACACACCATACCTGTTGGAAATAACGGTACAGGCCAGCTGGCGTTGAACTGGCATAAGAAAAACCTTTCAAAAGACCAATGTCAACAGAGAGCATTGCAATGAAAAGGAAAACGCACCTGGTAGACCACACATACTGTTATTGACCAATACCTCATCCAACAAACCCATCTCCTACCCATATCCAATGAAAGTCCATACCCATATCCAACGAAAATCCATCCTGGAGACTATCTTGAAGACATCTTGAGGCGGTAGAGTTGATTATATGCTCATAGAAATGCATCATATCACTCACCCAAAACCCCTCTATTCCAACTTCCTCCCATCTACGCCTCACTAGGAACCTGAGGCAAAATGCCTGCTCCCCTCTAAGATCTGTCCTCTATTCTCAATTGTTTTCTTGACTTTCTGTTGGTTGCAAAGATTTAGGGGAGCCTATACATGAATATGAAAGAGTGAACATTCGAGACAAACGAGAAGGGGGGGACAGAGATTAGCAATGAATAGGATACAGACGCAAAAAACAAACAAGCCAAAGAAAGCAAATGAAGATGAAAACAAAGGCAAAAAGAAGGAAAGTGTCATGGGCGGCACAGTGCAGACATCATTTTTTGTCCCATCCCCTCCCCCCATACACTCTTCCCCCCCTCACATTATTGTACCCCCCTCTGCCCATTGTTATACCTCCCTCCCCCCATTGTTCTATCCCTCCCCCCAATTGCTCTAACTCCCCCTCCCCCCAACATTTCCCTTCACCCCCTTGCCCTCACATTGTTTAATAACCAAGAAATTCAAAACACCACTGACAGCCAAACCTGTCAAAGAATACCCCACACAGTTCTGATGCACATTCCCCATCGTTCTGTCGCTGGCTCCCTTTTCGATTTGCCATGATTCTCCATTTGTACCAGCTGCCATGTCATTTTTGGGGCTTCGGGTGCCTATGATCATGGATGACATAGGTTGAGTCTCATGTATCACGAGAAAGTGGTGGGGGAGGGGTAGAGAGGGAGGGGGGAAGGGGGAATGGGAGATATGAAGGAGGGGGTTAGCATATGTATGCGTACACATAGACAAAGTAGAGCTGAGAGAACAAAAACAAGAACATGAGAGGTGTTAGACAATGACTCTGACACGCCAAGTGAAAAAGAAAGAAATGATAAAAGTGGGGAATAGAATAGAAAGCAAAAATCAAATCCGAAAAACCCAGATTCCAAAATTCCAAAACACCCACAAAACTTCCAGGAAAAATGCCCACTCACCAATATGAAGCAACCACCCTCTCCTGGCTCTACAACCTGCATCTATCACCCTTCCCTGAGCCTTCCTCAGAGCATACTCCAACCCTACTCATCTAATACAATATGTACGCAGTGCACTTTGAGAGATAAGAGAGAGGCAGAGTTGAGGGGGATGTGTGGGGGTCTAGTTTTTTTCTGTATGGGAGGGGATCAGTGATAGGTAGAGAAAGGGGGAGAGTATGAATTTATGGACGAGAATAGATGGTAATATAGTGGAGGAAGGGAAGGAGGGGAAGGGGAGAAATGGTACCAAAAAGGGATGAGGATACTAGAATGACAGGGTCAGAGTACCAGAAAGAACAAGATTATGAGGACAGACGCATACCCAAAACATCCTTATCCATACCTCTAAATACAAACCATGCATCACAATTTGCATAGAAGAGTCTGACACACAATTCTCATTCGTGGGGGGATGACCTGATTGTTATTTGAGGCAAAGAGCAGGAGGCAAAATACTGAAAGGTGGGGAGAGAAGACGAGGAAGATGTAATGGGAACATTTTCATGTGTATTTGAATTATGTGGCCAAATGAAATGAGGATGAGTTGTTTACACTCCCTTTCTGCTTGTGGCTATGTTCTTATGTTCCTGACTTCTTCCCCCTGATTTTTCCCAAGGTTGATCATCTGTTTGCCCCTTGGGTTGCGTTTCCAAGCGATAAAGCTAAGTTCGACATGTCCTCCTCTGCTCATGATGTTGACTGGAACTTCTCTGCTTCGTTGCTCTGGTGCAATTATTCTCACCTATCAAGTCTGGATATTGATTACAGGTCAATTCTGCCTATTGACTATGGCTCAATGTCGTTTATCTATTGTGGCTTCTTGTCTCTCCACTACAGCCCAACATCATTTATTTTTTGCTGCCCAACATCTCATAACTATGCCGTCTCAATGTTGTCCATATTATGGGCTTGAGGCCTCGTACTTGCCACATGTTAGCATTGGCCCACAACCACTTCATAAGTATATGTGTTGTCGTTGAGCAAATACTGAGTTTGAGGTGGGAGGTGAAGCTGAAATGGCTGAAATGAGAAGCAAGAGATGAAGGCAAAGGATGTTTCATGGCTGAGCGGAGTGGGACTTTGGTCGTTGATGCAATAGAGGTTCAATGTGGCTGTGTAGATGTGTTGGACAGTTGTTGGTGAAAGGTTTGATGTGGCTGTGTAGTCGATCTAGATTCAGACTGGAAACTGGGTTGACAGCTGACTATGGCAAATAAACGACAGGCAAATGGCACCTTGTGCCAATCTCTCCTCCACCACTTTTCCTCCTGTTAAGATCTATATATAGTCTTCTGGTTGATTTGTCTTTGCTTACCCAATCAGATGCTCCACTGACAGGTTATTCAATTCTCCCAACCACTCAAATACTAGTGGAACTGGAAAGGGGAGTCTTCTAAGGACCTCAGCAACAATTTTCCCCTCCACTGCATCCACCACTCTACTGACAACTAGTGCCAACCCTCTAGCAGCCTACGCCTCCAACTACATCTCAATGACAAGACATGCGTAACTATGGTCCCAGGATATACACTGAAAGTGCCTTTTGATATGTTTGAGAGTCTGGGAGGGAGCATGCATGAGTGACGGATATGTGGGGAACAGGGATACTAGGTGCATTATTTTCAGTCTCATTTCATTCTCTTTCATTACCACTTCAGCTTGTGTTTTCATGACATCACCTCTCCCATCTCTCCATTTACAATGAAGACCATACTAACACCATTGTTCCAGAGTCTTGTCAGAAATCCTCATCTCAGCCACCTTTGGCTACACCTTCAGCACATGCCATACCCATGCAATCCTTCATATTTCCATATCCGTCATTCTTACATCATTCATTGCCTAAGCCCAGAATCCCTCAGAGGGTTTTTCGATTATACCTACCCCCACCCATTTATTATGTCAATCATTCATTCTGTTCATCGCTCCATATCTATATTCGTTGTTTAACATTTGATTTGTTTATTCTATTTACTGTTTGGGACTCACAATCGTTAAGTATATTAGTTATAGGAGCATCATAGTTAGTTGCAGAGTCTTGATACAGGAGTTGGTTTCACTACACATATATAGGTAGTGTTTTCCTGTACTCAAGCCTTAGAATTGATCTTGTTGTTGTTTCCTCTCATTCTTCTCTGCTTGCTCTGCATTGTGAATTGAGGAATACGTGCACTGCACTTGTGTGCGCAGTGAATCTAGTCGGACAACTCTCTCAGGAGTCACAGTTGTCATATCCTTTAAAGGGATTCTCGTTCTACATTCACCATCCATTGTCGTTCTCCTTGATCTAGTTCCTTGTTGTCATCTCAGTTGCCATACAGGTGTGTAGATTGATCTGCCAGTAGCTCAGATCGTTGGTCTTGTAGGCTTTGTTGGAATTCTATATAAAAGCTTGTAAAAGTAGATACATCATCATGCGATTGCAGCAAGTAACTCATTCAAAGCTGCAAGTGCAATATTATGTGCTCTATGACTTCACTATGAATTACTTAATTCTAATTCCTACACAATCGCATCCAAGTTTAGTCCACTTGTAACACAGGACCAGTCATTGACAATTGCCACAGCATAGGACCACACTCATTCAATTCGGATTTCATTTATGTGCCTGTAGTACACTATCATCATTCATCACAGAGTCGTCCCCCATGGATTATACATCATTTCATCATTACCCCAACGGCACTTACATCGTACACCCGGCACAGATTTATTAAATCAACATGCACCCCACACAGATCATTACATCAGGAACAGACCCCACGCTCCCAGCTTATGCCACAGAATGACTGCTGTCATGCAGATCACAGATATTGCCATCATAATGTAATTTGATGCATCAGAGTACCTCAGAATGGACTCAAGAGACAGCCTATAGGAAGGCTATATAGGATTATTGGCTAGGCACAGATACAGGAATATAAGAATGGAATTATAGTGGAGCAGTGCATGGAAAGCACACACAGGAATTATGGGGAGCTAGTGTATGGAAGTATTAGACTTAGGTTATCTTAGTGAATAATCTTAGCGAGAGTCACAAAGTGGGGGGTAAGAGCGTGCGAATGTATCTCGCTTAACTCTCAAGTATATATCATTAATCAGAGTAGTATAATAATATAAATAGTCTAAGTATATCCGTATGATCATTTGACCGTATGTCTGCAGTACCTGATTGATGCCATATGCATAGTAACTTAGTAATTTGATTGTTATCATTTAATTCCAACACTCCCCTTCAAGCAGATATCCCTAGTAATCGGGAGAAACACTTGATCTTATCAGCGGAGAGAGCTTTCGTAAGTATATCCGCAAGTTGATCATTAGTTGACACATGTTTAACTCGTATGTATCGTTGATGTATCCGATCAGTAAGGAAGTTTTTACGGATATTGAAATGCTTAGTTCTCTGAGTATGTTGTTCTTCAGGAGCACGTATAATTGCCAAAGTAGATGCACTATCTGAGTTGATAAGTACTGGCTCCTGTTCGGCATTTAGAATTTCTTCTATAAAACCTTTCAAATAAATAGCTTCTTGTGAGGCATGTGCGAGTGCGCATAGTTCAGCCTCAGTAACTGATAAAGTTACCAGTGTGCCTCGCTCACTTGACCAAGAAATAAGCGATTCAGCAAATTTGAATGCATAGCCCATGATTGGTTTATTGCCATATGTGGACATACCATCAGAGTCGGCAAATCCATAAGTAGAAGTAATAGTAGGGCTCCCTAGGTTGAGCCAGTAATTGCAAGTTCCTTTTAGATAAAGATAGCATTGTTTAGCTGCAGCGTAATGCTCTTCACCTGGATCATTAAGGTATCTTGCTAGTTGACCAGCACAATATGCAATGTCTGGCCTAGTGCAGTCAGCGACATATCGTAAACCACCAACTAGTGACATATAGTGTTTAATAGCAGCGGCGTCCCGTTGCGGTTCACTCCCAGGTCTAGGGCTAGGATTTTGCCCGGGTAGCATAGGTGTACGGTGTGCATGTAATTGGTCAAAATTGTATCGTTTGAGAATATTCTCAATGTAATGTTTCTGACGGAGTTTAATAGTATGATTATTCCTATCTCGTTGAATTTCCATACCGAGAATCCAATGGATTTCTCCACCGTCAGTGACTTGGACGTGTCCACTAAGTGCAGTAACAAAAGCTTGTGCAGTAGCTTTGTTGATAGTACATAAAGTAATGTCATCGACGTGACAAGATAGTATTAAAATGAGTTTATTCTCATGATATCGGTAGAATACCACATTATCGTAAGTAGACTTCTTAAGTCCTAGTAACTTTATGAGAATATTGCATAATTTTTCATACCATCGACGACCAGCTTGTTTCAGCCCATATAGAGTCTTTCTGAGTTTAAGTACGTAGCCTTCAGGTAAGTTAGGTAGTAAATTACCTGGAGGTGGACGAAGGTATAATGTTTCCTCATCAGTAATGTTTCCGTAAAGATAGGCAGATTTAATATCAATCTGAGTAGTTTCATAGTCTAATGAAGCTGCAAGAGCAAGTATAAAACGTGTACTGCTCATGCGTGCTACAGGGGCAAAGATATCATTTGCGTAGTAATCAATGCCTTCTTGTTGACTAAAGCCTTGTGCTACTAGTCTAGATTTCAATTTGGTCTGTTTGCCAAGTTCATACTTAGTTTTGTAGACAAATCTGGAACCAATGATATTTGCATCAGCAGGAGGTTTGACGTATTCCCAGGTTCCTAGACTTTCTAGAGATTCTATCTCAGCTTTCATGGAATCAAACCATGCATCATGTTGTGGATGATTGAGTACATCCTTAAATGAAATTGGATCGCCAACGTTATCAGCGTAGTAAACATTGAATTCTGTTAAGAAGAAAGCAATGTTTTGTTCAACTTCATCGTAGAGTGAACCTCTGGCTTCTCAGATCCTTTTTGATCGTCTTGGGCCATCAGGTTGTTTAGTTTCGTCTTCGTCGACATTCATTGGTTCAGGTTCGTGTTCCTGAGAAGTTGGAGTTTCATTTGTATTTTCTTCTGTCAGACTTCTTCGAAGGATACGTTTGAGCATTGCTCAAACGATAGTTAGTGAATTCCTTCTTTAGCCGTGCAATGAGGTTGACAGCTGTGTATACGGGTTTCTCCCCTTCAGCTGCACTAGTGGCATCCCATGTAGCTGCAGCTGCATCCACAGTTGCTTCGTAAGAACTGCGAACAAAGTGATAGTGTGGAGGAATAATCCCCACTAGAGCTGAGTAAAAGACTTGATCCGAGACATCTATGTCTCTCTTCTTGATAGAAGCCCACAGATCCTGAGCTTCATCGAGGAGCTTATCAAACTCCCAGACTGGTTTACATAAGTTGAAGAGTTTCCACAGCTCGTTAGACTCTTGAACTGTGGATGAAGGGTCAAAACGTTGCTTGAGCTTCTTGATAAGCTCTATCGCATCCGACTCTTTGATGTAGTGGATCATGATTTTATCATCAATCTTGCCTGTAATAGTGTTAAAACAGGCTAGTTTGACAGTATTACCAGGATGTAACCCGGAACTTTTAAAGTGTTGGTGATGAATCACCTGTAAAGCGCTATTAACGCGAAAGTACCACATCTTCCAATTTTCACTGCCAGTAAGAACTGTCAAGGAATCAAAAGCTTTGTTGATGTCGCTGAGCGGCATCACGTAGTTGGGGTTTGTATTTTTGGGCATAGATAATGTGACCGACGAAGTAGGGGTAGATGGAGGAGATAATGATGGAGTAGGGACAGTATCCCGGACATCAGTCCTAGTATTTTTGCCAGCATCAGACATAATGGGATCAAGTGCGAATGGAAGAGGGTTTTGGATGAGAGGATCAAGTGGTTGTGCTTGCGAAGTAGATGATACGGGCGGAGTAGGAGTTTGGGTACCAGAGGGGTGTGCACTAGAGTGGCGACTGGTAGTAGGAAGTGGGATATCTGGGACTGATCCTTGAGATCGAGTTTGTCGACTAGTCATATACTAGTCCAGGAACAGAGTACAAGTAGAGAGTAAAGCAGAGTAGAACAAGTGTTTATCGAAGTTATAGCAAGCTAGGCAGGGCCCATAACCTATTAGACTTAGGTTATCTTAGCGAATAATCTTAGTGAGAGTCACAAAGTGGGGGGTAAGAGCGTGTGAACGTATCTCGCTTAACTCTCAAGTATATATCATTAATCAGAGTAGTATAATAATATAAATAGTCTAAGTATATCTGTATGATCATTTGACCATATGTCTGCAGTACCTGATTGATGCCGTATGCATAGTAACTTAGTAATTTGATCGTTATCATTTAATTCCAACAGGAAGCACAAGCATTAGTTATTGGGGGAGTGCACAGAACGCACACAGGATCATTCGGAAATCAGCCACGGACACCGACATTCAATTCAGGGGAAGCATTCAGCCACAAATCCATGTGGATATCAATTCTAATTCATTCATCATTCTATCGACACTCCTATACATCATGGCATCTATCATCACACGCACATCATTTATATTACCCAGATCAAATCGACATTCATTCATCATTTCATATTGCCACATCATTACTCGTTGCTGAAATCCGATCTACACGAAGCCCACAAATCATTGCAGGATATGGCTAGTACTGGAAGGAAAGGATTAGCGTTATTAGGAAGAAAATCAGAGGCAAATCATTAGGAAAATAGGAGGAAATTCTAGGAAACTATTGGGCAGAAGGAATATCATCAGAAAGCCCACATCAGCTCTACATACGCAGATCAACACAGTAACGACATCATGGAAACAGCATCACGATCACGGAACACCACAGGAAGATTATATTGGTATACACTTGAAAATATATTGACAGATCATTGATTACAGAATTCTTTTGTATAGCAAACTCTTTGTTCGCTACCACTGCAAAGAGTTTGAGTGGAAGTGTTGGAATTCTATATAATTAGCCACATACACACCACTCACTTTCCACTTTACTCCATACTTACATAGCTACTTATATCATTACTCCAGACTGATCTCAGACATTACATTGTAGTATCCGCTTAGCACCACTTTGTTCTATTTACAGATTTGCTCAGCCACAGTAGTACATAGTATAAAAGCTCGTAAAAGTAGATACATCATCATGCGATTGCAGCAAGTAACTCATTCAAAGCTGCAAGCGCAATACATTATTATCAACTCCATATTATGTGGTCTATGACTTCACTATGAATTACTTAATTCTAATTCCTACAGGCTTAGGGTTAGTGGGTGAGTAGTGTCACTCCCTCCCGCCAAAGCCACCCCTAGGTTCCAGACTCCTCCTGGGGCATTTTCCCCTCATTGACGAGCCCATTCAGCATCGAGAGGCTAGCCCAGCTTGAGGGTTCGTGGCAAGTCTTTCTTAAGTGTTTCTATGCTCTTCTTCACCTGGATTGGTTGTTGGAGTCTGCTGTCCAAGATGGTGATGAGAGTTCGTTGTTTTTAGAGAACTCAAGGAGGATGTGATGGGTGTGTGGACTTTCCTAACTTCTTATTCTTTCTCTTTTGCTGTCATTCATTGTTTTCCCATCTCTGATATCCCACATACTCATCTTTTCTACCATTCCTCATTTCTCTCCTATTCCTGCCCTTATTTTCTCGATATCTTGTTGTCTATTGCCTGTGTCTCCACCAGCACTGATACCCCCTGCTCTCAGAAAAAGTCCATGAAGTCCATGATTCCACTCATTCCCTCCCTCATGGCATATATCCAATCGAAATCTGCCTCAAGCCAACCACAAAGAAAGTTCTCAATACTATTGGAGTATATCCCAAGGAAGGTTACAGATATGTTCAGTGAGTGATTCTTTATTTCTGATGTTTTTCATCCCAGCTCTCGATTTTGCTTTGTTTTTGTCTCCTCTATCTTTGTTGATGTATATGCAAACTTCTCCACTTCACCTCATAGACCCAATTCAGTCATAGTAAGCACTCAAGGCTGCAAAACATGACAGATTTGAAAAGGCACGATAGGCAGTGCACGTCAGTATTGTTTGTGGCATTCACCTGTGAGTACCTAGTTCCCTAGTTCCTTCATTTTCTGATTTGACTTTTTTCTATCTCATTTCCTTTGCTTTACTTGTTGGTTTCCTTAAATGTCATGTGTGTCAGTGTAGGGGAGTGAAAGCTGGGTGATTTTCTTAGTGTCATGAAATGCTACAGTTCTTTGTCCTCCTTCCTCTTCTACTGCATTATTGAACCTGTTTTCTGATCATTTGTCTATTGCATTTCCTCGATAAACCTTTTAAACCTTATATTACTGACTTCAAACCTCTGTAATAACTGTCCATCAATCTTCTATTCCATCAATCCTATCTTTACCCTACATTTCTCCACTTTCTCCTATCTTTCTCCTATTTCTCCTATCTTTCTCCTATCACTTATTCATTGTTCTTCTATATAAACCACTAGACATTCTAACCAGTCCTTTAGTTTGTTCACTTCGTCTCTGCTCCGTACTAGTACTACGCAGTGTAGAGCATAGTCAGCCTACTCGTTTCTCTTTCTCTATCTCTATCTCTCAATCAATTGCTTTGTATCTGTCCTCAAACTGTGTGACTTGGGTGGCTATTCAAGTGTATCAGTAACCTTGACACTTGAACAAACTCCCATACACCCACCTCACTATTTGAGTCTTTTCCTCCTTTATCTCATTTATCTTTGTTCTCAACTCTTTTTATCTTTTATCACCATTTCATCTATATTGCAAGTGTTGTTCTTCCTCCCTGCAATTCGAATATGTTTCAATTGCTAAAGCAGACACTACTTCAAGTAGGCTGCAGACTCACTGTGTACTTTGAGTAACAGTGTAGCAACAATTGTCCCTCTTTTCATATATTCCTTTCACTCTGTCTTCCCCATTCTCTCGGATTCACTTCGAACCCCTTGAGAGTCCACCTGATTATGAACAACCTCCTCTCCCCCTTCCACTTTATCTCCCACATACTGAGTACTGGTGCAGCCATGCAGTAGGAGTTATGATTGAAACTTCATCTGTACACATCATTGGGTTTGGAAACTGGGACCAGGTGACGTGATCCTTTCTATCTATTTGTACATACGAGTCACCCTTGACCTCAATACCAAGGAAACTGTTGTTAGGATTATGGGACCTCTATTCCTTACACTTCCTGAACCCCTTGCTATCAAGTATGAAGTTGTAACACATAACCAAGAACTCGCTATTCGAAAAGCTCATCCTATTATTGACTCTGAAACTGAACCAGAACAAGGATCATCTACCCCTACAAACACTCAACTGAATCCAGAACCCTCTTCTCTCATACCACCTGATCCAACTTCTGCATCAGATCTGTTACCAGATCCATCATCTAATAACCCATCAACCCCTCCCTGAGATCCTTCTCCTGATCCATCAGATCCAGATGACCCTTCTTCTCCCATAATTCCATCTAATGAAGGACCATCTGTAGCCCCTCGTCATCCAAACCCTCCTCCCTCTCCAGATCCATCAGATCCAGACAATCCAGCCATGTCTGACATAGCACCTAATGACTCTAACAGTACTTCCGAATGAGGGAGGAAACCTGATCCCTTTAATGGAGAACATGATGAAGCAAAGCAATGGCTAGCTTCATTCAACAATTACCTATGTCAGAACAAGGCCAGATACTCCACTGAGGACTCCAAGGTGTCCTTATTCCCCTCGTTCTTCACAGGAGAAAAAGGAGGAGATTGGGCAACCCAACGAATCGAGATATGAAACTCAAACCAGAAGAAAGGCAATGGACAACGTTAAAAGAGATAAAGGATAGGTTCAAGAAATAAAATCAAGAATGCTAGGATGAAAGGAACAGACATTAGTAGCTATAATAGCATCTTTGATACATACAGAGAAGAGTTGGACTACAGAGAAACAGCTCTTCTGGATTCTATAAAGCAGGTCTTCTGAGGGATCTTACGAAGTCGGTGGTGGGAACATGGCCAAAGTGGAAGGACTTCAACAAGTATAGGGAGAGGGTGATGGATCACCATTTCGAATGGATAAATGAGAGAGAAAGAAGGACAATCGAGATCATTCTCTATGCCAAGGATGAACTCAGGTCCTTCTCAAGGACAGATGGTAGCAAGCATAAATGTGCTTATGAATATGGGACCAGGTGCTAACTTGTCCTTCACTCCTTTACCTAAACTGATGCCTGGAGAAAGGGACTGTGTCACAGTTTTTACAGTCTTTACCCCCTATTCACATATTGTGATCTATTCTCTGTGACATGTGGTTATCATATGACTGCTTTAGAGCTTATCATATGGCTAGCTCCATATAGATTGATCTAGATCATAGTTTCCAGAGCCATTGTCTAGACTCCTTCCTTAAATGATCTATTGATCATCAGTAATGAGTCATTTATCCTTTTACCCATCTAATGTATTACTGTGTCATCATTATTATGTAGTTTATCCTTTTATCCATGTAAACTGTATTAGTTGTATCAGTCAGCACCTCAGTCAGCACATCAGTCAGCTAAGTACCAGGGGTCTTAGATAGTGACTGGGGTCTTAGTGTACATGTATATAAGCTGTAGTGTCTGAGCCAGTAGGACTCAGACTTAACAACATCTTTTTGTGTCTACAAGCATCTCTTCTTCATCAACCTAAGTACGATCTCTACTTCCCCTCATCTCTTCTTCCTTTCAAGAGGCCAGAGAATTAGGTGAGTATAAGATTTGTGATAGTTTGTTAAGTCTGCTTCTTTGCCTGCTGCTACTGCAAAGTACAGTGGGTAGGTTCTTGTTTACAGGTTGTGTTGTTGTGTCTAGTTCATGGGGGCTTTTCTGTTGGTTCATGGGGGCTAGTACTATTGCTGCAAAGCATGGTACCTTTGTTGGTTCATGGGGGATTCTCTGGCCCTGTTGCTGAAAAGCACTGGTGTCATATGTTGGGAAGCACCTCCTCTTTCTTAATGAGGGTGGTTCATTTGTGACCACATGCCTACCTTCTTGCTGTACCCTAGGTATAAGGGGTGTCTGTTGTTCTATTGAACAACAAGCTGGTGTCTTCGGATGATCATGAGGCTTTATTGCTTTATTGCTTTACTGCTGATGACGATAAACCAGTCTTGGACAGACATAGGATGTGTGTAATACACCTCTGAAACCATTTGCTGTATGGAAGGGACCATGCAGAGAAAACTCTCCTGAACATCAAGACCAAACACACAATCTTTGGACAACAACCTTTCGTTTTTTCCTTCTGTACCTTTGTCTGCTGAAAAGGGACTTGGTACTCATGCCTTTTATGCCTTGCCTAGCCATGCCATATCAGCCTATTCTACTTCACTCCAAAAAACACTGTTGTGTCCCTAAGTACACTTGTCTTGCCAAAGATGAGTGGACTGGGCTCCAGTTTCGCATCACTCCAACCAAGGATACTCAGAAAAAGTTTGCTAAGTTGGTTCCCCCTACAGCTGCAAACGCTGTGGCAAGAAGTACATTTGTCTGTGTTACCATTACAAAAAACCGGTCAATCCTCGCACTCCAGAGCAGTCACTTGCTCTACAACATGCTGCTGAGGAAAATATTGCACGCCTTGGTAAACTTGCAGCTCTCATATCCCTACGTGATCGTCTTGACAAACCACCACCTCCCCGACCACTCAGTGATCGTCTTGAACCTTCCCCTCTCACTCCTGTCTTAAATAGAGTTTTACTTTCTTTTGGCATATTGGCTGGCTATGTGTGATTTTTTACCTTTGCTCAAAACCTTCATAAAATGAAGTAATTGCTAACGACGAGAATTAGAAATGTCTTACGAACCTTATCAACCTAATATCACTTTGCAAGATGTTGATAACTGGGGTCAACAACTTAGTGAAATGTTGATGCCAACATTCTTGGTTTCAGTACTACACCACAACAAGGACAGTTGGCCCAACTCTTTCGCAATGCTCATAGAGCAACCAGTGCAACTCTGAAGAACTATGTTGATCAACACTCTCATGGACTTGCAGCCCACATGAATGAGTCATTCCAGACAATGGACGAGGCCACTGATGGTCTTGATGCAAGGGCCACTGTCACTGAAAACACTTTGGCAGCCCTTGAAAATGAAGTAGCAACTCTTCATCAATTGCTTGCTACACAAGGAGAACTCCTTCAGAGCTACAAAGCACAACTTGACAGGATCCCAGTGGAAGGAGGTAACTCTGGAAAAGCTGCAAAGTATTCAGAGCCTCCCACATTCACTGGATCAGACAACAAGATGACTTTGGAGGAGTGGCTGAATCATGTTGCATTGTATTGCAGTGCTAATGGGATTGTCACTGATCACCAGAAGATTGTGTGTGGACTCACCCGTCTGTGTTCTCCTGCCACAACGTATATGAAATGGTATTTCAATGCCAATTGTAAAGGAGAAGATCTGGGATCATGGGAAAATTTTGTAAAAGAACTTAGCAGTATTTATGGTCGTCGTGATGAGGCCCAAGGAGCAAAGAATGAACTCAAAGCACTTTGGTCAAATAAGGCTCTGGCAAGCAAGGACTTTATCAAGTACGCTGAACAGTACCACACACTGGCATGTATTGTCGAATATGAGGACAAAATTCACATTGACAAACTTGAATCTGTGATTTCTCAGGAGCTGAGAAGTGCCCTTGTTGTGGTCAGCCTTAATGCAGCGCTGCCAGTCAAGTGGAAGGATTATCTTGAATTACTCCTAAAAGCATACAAACACTTGCACCCAGAAAAGTCTACACATTCGATCTTTGGCAATGGCAGTAAAAAGGGCAGTGAAAACACCACTTCAGATCCAGATACAATGCAGATTGACCAGGAAAAAAAGAACAAAGGCAAAAATAGGGAACAGGCCAATGCAGCAAATGCAAAGAAGAAATATTGTCAACTTTGTGCTGAAAAGGGTTTGAAATTGAAGTCAAAAACTCATAACACCAATGACTGTTATGACAAACCTGGCAATGAACATAAACAGCCTGCTCCTCAAGCCTCTACATCATCTGGATCATCAGCTGGACAAGGAAACAAAGGAGGACAACAAGCGCAAGGAAGTAATAAAGGAGGCTTCAAAGCATGACTTCTTGAGTTCTTGAAAGAACTTGAAGACGATGACAGCCCAGCTACCCCTGCTGGAACTGTCAATGTCAACACTATGAGCTTCAGTAGAAGTGTTGATCCCAAGTCTGCTGAAAAGCAGACAGCTGTGCAAGTTGATGAATCACAGGTGGGGCCAAGACCGACGGGTCAAACAAAGGTTAATCAGTGCTCTAACTTGGATTTTCCCAAGGGAATGTAGAGGAGATCATCTGTGATCTACATTCCGGGAGTAGTATACCTAATTTCGGGACTGAGCAAGACTCAGTTAAAGTAGCACTGGACTCTTGTGTAAATAATATAGCTCGTAACAAGAAATATTCATTTAAAATTCCAGTGACACTTTGGGTATATGGTAATAAAGTGCAGACTGAGGCTCTTGTTGATTCTGGGGCCACAACGAATTTCATCAACAAAGATTTCGTCAAAAGAAAGAACCTGGTTACAAACAAATTGGCAACTCCATATGATGTAAACAACGTAGATGGAACTCCCAACAGTGCCGGACAAATAACTGAGTATGTTCGTGCCTATGTCGAGAGTGGTACTCATAAGACAACACATTATCTTTTTGTCACTGATCTTGGTGACAAGGATATGATGATTTGCTACACTTATTTGTACAACCACAATCCAGAAATCGACTGGCGCGGAGGGGGATGGGAGTTTACCAGGTGCCCAGATACATGTGCCACTTGAGCCCATAAAATACGAGTCATCAAAGTTGGAACTGAAGAGCTTCAACTCAAATCAGATTTGCCATGGGAATCCTCTATGGAGGATTTAGGAGAAGAGGATATGGACAATCCTTACATCAATTGGGTTGATCTTGATAACCTAAATGATTATGTGCAAACAGCTGAGATTGCACACATGTTCGATGGCAAGGACATGGATGAGGAACTTGATGAGTCAGACGAGGACACCCTTAAATGGCTATGATAGGATTTATCCTTTGCATGGATTACCACTGCAAATCATCTCAGATCGAAGAACTCAGTTTGCTGCAGAACTCTTTCAAGAGTGGTGTAAACTACTTGGTATTGAGTCAAGCATGTCCACCACTTATCATCCCCAAACACATGGTCAAACAGAACATGTAAATCAGATTCTGGAACAATACCTCCATTCCTTTTACAGACGAGACCTTCGCGAGGATATTAAATCAATTAGTAACCCAACCAACAAACAACTAACTCACCTTGTTGATCGAAGGACAAAGATAACAAAGCAGATCAAACGATTTCGTGCTCTCCAGCTGGTTTACTCACCTGTATCCCTCCAACGACTTGCTACACTGCCCCCTTCAAAAGCGTCTCTTAATGCTGAAGATCTACCCCTTCTTCTGCTTTCCGAACTCTCTGTTGAGGACTGTAGTTCCTCTGACAACTATCATTCACAGCTCACTGATTTCGAGCTCCGACTTCGTGAGGGTCAGCTCAATGAATCCCTGAATCATCTCCGAAATCATCTGCTGGTGAAGCAATGGCTGCTTCGCTACAAGAAAACCAATGCAAGGAATCAAGGTGCTACCACTCATTCTCGTTCACTTCTTATACGACAAGATAAGAAGGTGAAAATTGCAGCATTGACCTATCAAAATGCATGGCAGGCGAAGCTATCACCGGTGGGCAATATAACGCCGGTGAAATGGAATCCATTGAGGAACGAGGATATTATCTGTATGGAGGACTGGCAGGAGGTTGAAAAGAAGAACATCAAGGCAGCAAAAGCGAAGAGAGCTGAGGCTGCTCGACAAAGCTTGTGTGGTGAGAATACAGTTGAAGGGGCACGGGAGAAGCACAGGAAAGTTTCCAGGATCTGGCATGGGGTCAGTACTGGTGAACTTGTAACTGACCAAGTTCTATATCACGGTGAGTGCATTTGCCGTCACTGACTTTTACAAACTTGCTGATTCTCTATCCCATCGTTTTACAAAATGCACTCTCAAACTCCCATCATCCACGTTTACAAATCCTTCCATCTGCCAATGGCAATTGGCCTTTAACATAAATCTATCATTTAACGAAACTTTCCTGACATATCTAGTCACCAACCCATTTACAAAACCACCTATCTCTTGAATGTTATCTTTTACAAAACACCCGCCCTGAATCCTTTACCCGTTCTACAACTCTCATGCTCTTTCTTCTGGACGCCTGCCCACCTTACAAACCTATTGGTCTCCTCTTTCTCTCCACAAAAATCTGGCTTCGATCATGGGATTTCTTGGAATTCCATTTGACCAACTCAATTTACAAATCTGGCTACACCTATCGGCCACATTTACAAAAACAAAAGGGCTACGCATGGAGTGGTGCAAGGCCTATGCATGAGTCAAACGGTGGAGGGAAGAGATAATGATTCTCTGAGAAGAGATGTGCCACTGCCTGGTTTCCCTTGAATGGCAAGCCAAACAATGGGATTCCAGAGCCAATTTACCCAACTTTGAGGGAGAAAGATTGGATGGTTCGAGTGCTTATGCATATCAACAAACGGCTGTTCGCTGATCTATTGCAGAGAGGTTCAAGAGCATCTGGGATACCTCGGCCACAAAGGCCTGCCTGCAATTCGACACTGGAAATCTTAGCCTTGAAGTCTATTCAACACAAGTCACACTACCAGCCAAAATGATGAAGACGAGGAGGAGGAGGAGGAGGAGAACGAATCTGGAGATGAGGAGATGGGAAATGAATCATTAGGATTAGCTGAGGCTGACGATGAAGATCTGGATGAAGAAGAGGACGAGGATGAAGAAGAACACGAGGCCGAGGAAGAAATGCTGGAAGGGGAAGAGTTTGAGAGCAGAGCGATGGAGGATGATGGTTCTGATGAGGAGGAGGAGGAGATAGAGAAGGAGGCCGTCAATATCACGCTCATGCTGAAAGAGCTAGAGGATGAGCAGTACTAAGATGTATATATTCTAGATTTGTAAAGTATGTGAATGACTTTTACAAAAGCGCACTCCCTGACCATATTTTACAAAGGCCATAATTTACGACCCGAAGTCATGATGCCAAGTAGCCGCTTCCTAACTGACGGCATTCCAACAGCTTCCGGACTCGCCTTCCTAATTAGGAAGGCTAGGCAAGCCCCCAGAGGGATTTGGCCCAGTATATCTATTGTCCGCATCATTTACAAAAGCCTACTGGATAAGGTATTGGGGTACTATACAAAAGTATTACAGCATCAGCTGTGGGGCTTGGTCCTACATCTACTAGTGCTCCTCGTTCCGGTCTACTTTTTCTACATCGACATCTACAGTAGAGAAACAGGAACAACAATCCAGAATAGAGTTCTGGACAACCCCAGAGGCTTGAGATTGTTGTTTGTGCATCATCGAGAAAATTGGTGGACCTGGAGAGAGGAGGAGAGCGAGAGCACTCCTTTGGATGCCTCCTTCGCAACTTGCGTCTCATGATCCCGACGACTCCCTGTCTAGAGCTGGGAATCAAACTGCCAGTGATGGCGCAGAGGAAAAGGGAAACCTAGACACCCTCGCTCAAGCTGAAGAAGCTTACTGGCAAGATTCTAGGTATGGGCACAAGTATCTGCCTCTCCTTCCTCTGAGCTTCTACCCATGCAACTCAGTTGATGATGTCAGGGAAGGTGAGGATATCCAGTTGCGGTCATCATCAATATCGTCGTTGGCCAATGCCAACATCGATGCTCATCAGACCCAGACCCTTCCACCATTCTTCCTTGCCCTCGACAAGGCATGTTTGGATACCCTAGAACAAGAGATGGCTGAAGGACGGTGGTATTATCCATCCAGCTATTGAGGCTCGATGGTCCAGCAGCATTCCCCATGCAGAAATCGCCATTGTCGTCGTCGCTGTTGTCTTGAAATCGGTCTTGATACAAGCTAAAATCCACCAGAGGTTTAGACCCAGATATTACTGCATTTTCCCTGGCTTTCTGGAGTTCTTCATGAAGTGCACGTTGGTTGGGCGTATATTTTCGAATGCGAGAGCGCTGGGGTTGGGAATCACCAGAGCCAGTGAGAAAATGAGCAGGAGCTTTGAAGATTGCGGGTGCCAATCTCTTCAACTTGCTATGTCGAGACTGAAAATCTAGAACGCGTCGCATCACGTGCCTCAGAAGCTGTCCGTTGATCGGAGAACTCAAAATTGAAAGCTAAAATTGCGTGGTGGGCGTTTTAGGACTTGTCTCAGAACCAGCACGTCATAACCTATGATTTTCGAAAGTAAGTCTTTTCCCCTTCTTTCTGTGCACGTCTGGACCCAGGAGTATGCAGCAACGACCCTGGGGCAGCAGAAAGTGGTTGAGACTACGCTGTTTGACGCATTTGACGTGTTTTGCTTACTCATCGACGCGATCTCCAGTTGCTGACATCCTCCTTTTCTCTAGGTCGACATCTCCGGGCTGCAACACTCAGCAAGAGCGTGATGAAATCCAGCAATATGTGCAGCGCATCCAGGTCGACGTTGACACCTCCCACCTGTTCCAGTCTGCCCAAACTGCCCAGTGTGTTTATGAAGATGAAAATGCTGAACAGAACGACGAACCGATTGGCTTGAAGACCTTTGAACTGCTGTCCCCAAGATCGTTCCCCTTTCCAAACTTGCTGAACCTCCGCTTCTTAAGCTTCCCCCAAAACCTATGCACAAGCCGTACAAACCTGACTATGAACTCACAGCAAAACAACGGAAAAATGCGAAATCACATTTCAAGAGGCATCCCCAACGCTTTGAGGAGAGACAGAAAAGACAACAGCAGGTGCAGTGTAGCCTCAAAGCTTGCACTATCGGCAAGCTCGTCCTCGTCATGCACATGAAGTCCATGGTTAGAGAGGTACTTCAGGCACAGGCAGGAGTTTGGACTGGGCCAAAGGCACTGTGTAACCCGACTTCATACATACTAGAACAGGTGAAGGCTATGGGGCTCAGGGTGGTTGAGTGGACAGGAAAGTGCGTACTCAATGCCATCATACTCCATTTTGTTCCTCATTCTTTTCTTTTCACAGAACCAACATGATTGTTGAAGACCGAAATGGTACACCATTGGTCCTTATGGCATCTACCCTGAAGAGTACCGACTGGCAGCAAGTCGTACAAGCTATTGACAACGTCTTCAAATCTGCTTTGGCTCGTTTGACCTGGCCATCTGCACCAACGCGCCGTGGCAACCACCAGTCTATTCCTCTCAGCGGCGGCAGGTCTTTTGGTGGTGGTCAAACCAAACCATCCAACTTCGCTCACACCCCTGCTAATCATGATCTATTATCCAAGTTGCGTGCTGATGCCAATGTCCAACGTGTTGCTGGTCTAGTTGACCATAAGTTTATGCAATTTCACCTCCATTTTTTGTGTCTAACAATTCTATAGAATACTACAAGACATTTTTCCCTGGCATCTACCACAACATCATGACTCAACTCGAGGAAGACAACCCCAGCTTGAGCAACTATTCCCAAACTCCGTTTTCACCACTGCCAACGTCAATTTGGCCCGTGCTGTCTCCTTTCGCCATTTTGATCACCTCAACCTCCTCTTTGGTTTGTGTGCTGTTTTTCCCACTGGCACATACAATTACCGAAAAGGAGGTCACCTAGTTATTTGGTCTCGACCCCAGTGAAACCCGTACCTTGCTGACTTTCTACTCGGCGTCTGGACTTTTTTGGTGGATACATAATGGGAACATGTCGGACAAAGAGTTTAAGGCTAGGACGAACAGTAAGATGAGGTGGGCATGGGATCGACAATGTCAGGACCTCTGGAAAATGGGTATGGATTTACTTCGAGTGCGAGGACATTCTGTTTGTACTACTTCTTAGTTAACAATGTATGGTTTTCTTGAGTGCTTGTCAATGATATATTTACTTGCTTTCTCTAATTATGATTGATTTTGAGTGAATGAGGAGGACGCAGTCTGGCGACGAGGTAAAAGACCTCAATTGGAGGCTAGGTACATTTGTATTGCGAACTCGTAAAATAAATTCTGCTACTTTCAAGTGCATTCGTACACTCATAGACATACTAGAAAAATACAGAAAAAATAGGAAATACAGCTGGAAGCATTCTGATGCTGAGTATCAAGTTTTTGCAGGGATCAAGTATGAGTGAGGAAGTATAATTAAAGATTAGTCCTTATAACGACCTTGGAAAGCAAATCTCATATGTAATTCTCACCTCTCTTTCATCTTTTCTTCAACCATCCTCTACCTCAACATTGCTTATTCATCACATACGCTATAACCGTTTGATTCCTAGGCATGCCTAGACGTTGTACCAAATCCGCAATTGCCAAAGCTAACTGTACAGCCTGAAGAAAAAGACGCTGCAAAAGCTCGCAGCCGTCATCTCGCAGACCGTCGCTACCGTCGAAAGTGCATTTCCTGTTCTTGCTTCTTTGCATCTTGCTAATATATTCGCTCTAATTCTACTTTATTATTTTGTCTGTCTGGTTCTCTCAGAGTGCGCCGTGAAGCCCCGGAGAAGGCAAGGGATAGGATGGCAAAACGTTGAGCACAAATGTCCAAAGAAGAGAAGGCCAAGGGAAAAGAGAAGAGGAAAGCATACGATAGCAAGCACTACCTAATGTGTGTTTGCTATACCTTTCTTTCTATCTCATCTCATTGTTCCTAATCCAGTCATCGTGAAGACATTCTCCATGTTGCAATGAGACAGTGTGCGCAGTGCGTGTCCACAGCTGTATTTTTTCTACATAACTTACCATCCTTTTCTCCCTCCAGAACGTTCATTCAAAAACATGGTGAAGCCACATTCTGGTCTGACTATCCTCATCGAAAGGTCGAGTTGAGGAAATCTTTGGGACAGGGGCTATTACCTCAGGACGCTACCCAATTTCCTGAGCAATTATGTTTTGGGTGGGTGATCATTCGTAATCAAGCATCATGATGAATTTTGACGCTTTGTCCAGGTCCTTGCCAACAGGATTCCTGAGACTACCGGATGATTAGTTGGAAGGGCTCCAGCTCTACTACCATGGATGACAATGACAAAGGTGTACATCCTTCACCGTCCCGCTTCAGCCTCCACTGACGATACATTTGAGCATGCTGGCAAAATAGCGTATGACCCTCAAGATTTGGTAGATGTTGGAAGAAAGTTGGAGGCAAAATGAGTTGATGATCATGGAGGAAGTTTTGCTCAGGATCAAGGACAAGCAGGTGAGTTGACTCTATCTTTTCTTTCATGGTTAGGCTCCTCTTTTGGAGATGCAGCTCTGTTTTTGTTTGTGTGAAGCTAACCAGGTTATATCTTTTCTACAGGGTTGCCTATGTATCTCTCTCTGGAACGACCACATTCCTTATGCTCTTCGAGGTTGCATCCTCATGGAGCTTGCTCTACAATGCTGTATCTCTTGTCAGAGATCCCTCACATTGGCGTGTGCCTGCTTCGTTGACATGGGCGTCCTCCAAACTGAGAAACGGTACTTCCTCCTTTTTGACATGGCCACCCACTCCATTGCCAACTACACCACCAAATCCAACCTCATCACTCACGTCACCACTCTACTCACCACCTCAACCACAACTGTCCCCAGTACCACTCTAGAGAAAGGTGACAGCTGGCCTTCCATCTGGCATCCCCTGGCAAATCACCTCTGTCTTACTTCAACTTACCACAACTTGCTCCACACTAACTTGTCGTCATTACCACTCGATGCTGACAACTTTCATACCCGTAAAGCAGGATCAGCTTGTCACTCCCATGTCCAATGCCTCGCGTCCATGAAAAATGTAGTGCCCTCACATCACCTCTCACTGACCCTCTCACCGACCCCCTCACCGACTCTCTCACCACTCCCACCGATTTCATCTGCTTCTTTCTGGTAAAGAGCCTTACTGTGGAACGAGCCATTTTCGATGCCAAACAGGAGGCGATGAGTAAGAGTGAGCAACATCGGTTACTCAACAGTAGCTGTGGATAGGTCTATTTCTGCCCACCCTGTTTCCTTGGTGCTCCTCTTCCACCTCCAGCCACCTAACCAACTCTAAATCTATGCTCACGGCATCAACAAATGTCCTCAACGCACTATTCATCCTTCCCACCCATTTTATATTACCCTCTTCCCTCAAGCCGAACAAAAACCCGGTTGCCTCAAATGCTCTGGGTCGCCCAAATTCCCACTGACGGTTCACCACCGCTACCAACGTTCCTTACTTCTCGAGTTCTTCAGCTCATTCACTCATTTTAACAATCTCTACAGTGTAGTCTGCCCACAAGCCCAATCTCTCAGTCGCAACGACTGGAACAATCCTTCCCTACGATAATGATGAAGCTGGAAGGAAGAGGATCAAGTTGATGGAGAATTTGCAGAGATGGTGGGAGCCGGAGAGGGTAACATACTTGATAACATGTATCAACTCTGGCTTTTACACTATACACGCAGTTTTACTTTCATTCTTCCATTGGGTCATGGCATCTGCATCTCAGCCAAGTATCGGCCCCTATTCGTTCCAGAAGGATTGCACAAAAGAGACATTAATGTATTTGACTGGGGCGACTTTTTAACTAGAATGGATTTGACTGGGAAACTCGCTGAGCTTGAGCGAGCAGAAAAAGAAAAGATGGCAAAGAAAGTAGAAAACATAGCAAAGCATGGAGTCAATGTCTTCATTAACCGGCAGCTGGTGTATAATTATCCAGAGAGTTTGTTGGCTGAGAAGGGTATCTTGGTGATTGAGCACGCGGATTTCGATGGTGTGGAGAGGTTGAGTCGGGTTACTGGAGGAGAGATTGTCTCAACGTTTGGGAATCTGGACAAGGTCAAACTGGGTTATGCACAAGTGGTTGAGGAAGTGATGATTGGTGAAGACAAGGTAGGATGGTCTTTTCCCCTTTGCTTTTAGCTTGAAAACTGATGATTTCTCAGCTGATCAAATTTTCGGGCCTCCCATCTTCTTCGTCTGCCTGTACAGTTGTTCTACACAGTTTGACCAACCAAATACTAGATGAAGCTGAACGCTCACTACATGATGCTCTTTCTGTCTTATCCCAAACCGCATCTACGGAACATCTAACCGTCTTGGGTGGAGACTGTTCTGAGATGCTCATGGTCTGCGCAGTGGATACTCTTGCTCGTGAAACTACTGGAAAGAAGAGTGTAGCTATAGAGTCTTTTGCCAAGGCCTTACGGACGATTCCAGTGATACTGGCGGGTAATGCAGGGCTAGATGCAACAGAGTTGGTTGCGGAGCTGAGAGCAGAACATTTTGAGGGATGCGGGGACAAGGGACTGGATTTGACCTTTAGCCCAACGGGTGAGGGCAGGGTGGGAAGTATGAGGGAGTTAGGCCTGGTGTCTATCCAACTAGTGACACATCAAGACGAGCAAGTCAGAATGGTTGAGCTGAGGGAGTAGGTATTGAGTAGCTAGCTAAAGAGGACAGTAAGCGAGAGGGCGACTGGGGAAGGAGATGATGGTGGCAGTTGGCGTGTCATGGTGGTTGGCAGTCATCGGAGGACATATCGTGTAGTTTTTTAAATAGTATCTATGACGACAGTGTTCTTGGATAATGTAGAAGGTACAAATGTATTAGTATTGAAACTTGAAAGTTTGCGAGGATGAGGTGGGTTCCTCGTCGGGTTGCGTAGTGCTTATGGTCTTTCTTCGACTTTTAAGTGGATGAAAACGGCATCACGGAAGAGTTTCAGAGGTGTTGGGAGATCTTGGTCTGCTGTGGATACGAGGACAAGAAGACTATGGTGGTTCCTGTAACAAATCGTGCTTTAGTGACTTTATTTGAATATATTCGTAGGAACACACCAGTCAAGTAATCTCTCATTCCACTGGCTCTGCCGGCCCACTGCCTTCTGCACCTTTGCCTGTCTTCTTAACATGGTTCTCTTCTCAAACTCCTGATTCGTTGCTAGCTTTTCCTTGATGGCTGAGATTCTTCAACAAGTTACACGTCTTTCACTTCTTTGCATCGAAACCGTTGGGTCTGAGTGATGAGTTGTGTGTCATGAAGGTCATGGTGGTTTAAAACGATGACGAAAAGAAGGGTACAAGGAGGAGAGACCAAGGAGAGACCAAGGAGAGACAGCCGTTGGTGTGGTGGAAGTGAAAGAAACGGCACTGAGAAAACCGGCAAATGTGTAAGCGCTGAGATCTGAGAACAGGTGACCAAACCCATCACTATCGCTGCCTGATATTTATGGACATGCAAGCGCTAGACTGTGCCAAAATGAAAAGAAGCAGAGAAACACAGTAGCTAACCTGAGGAAAGCAGGGAAAGCAAAATTGCCCAATCAGGTAATGCCCCTGCACTTCCCAATTATGGATAGCTGACGATGACAATGTCACCACAAGATGTAAGTACACATTCAATCTGTGCCCTGCGGCCATTCCCGTCTGAAGGGTATATAAGGCCCCATCATTCCCTCCCCTTGTTCCCTCCCCTCATACCTTCTCCTCTCCCTCCCTTTACTTTGACTGCAGCTCACTGTATGCATCAAGGCAGCGTAAGCTCCCAGGCACAACAGTGCGTTGATCTGGGCCAAGGGTTGGGGGGGCGGTCCGTAGCGCCGTAGGCATTTATTACCCATGTTTCATGCTCATGCAGACCTTTCCTTGACAGCATAAAAATGTATTTCTCTTTATCCACTTACTGATACGTATGTACAATATGCCTGTGTACACTGTAGTCTACTTGTTGAATTGGAGTGTTTATCGTGAAGCTATTGTCTGCTCTCGATGGTATCTCAGCAGTAAACATTATGTATCAATGCTCTGGGTTTGACTTGAATTTGAACCTTCTAGTATTAGCTCGCATCATTGCATTGTTGTAAGACCCTTAGGTATATTGCCTGTGTAACCCTGTGAGCACAGCTTGATAATGCTCCCAATAATTACATCCCCTGGTACTATTTCTACCCTCATAAACCCCATAATACCATTGCAATGTGGTTATAACTATCACCATAGTTCTAGTAACTGCCACTATGCCCTATGTTATAACCCTCAAAATAGGATTATAATACCATTATAACTCTCAAAATCTTTTCAGAACTTAAAATCATTTCAAGCTTTATAAAACCCATAACTCAGTTATAATCCTGGGCATCATTCCCAAAGTCCACCACTATTATCTACATTACAACAGTATTATAGGCCTATTACCAGAAAGCTAGATTGAAGTAATCTAGTTATAATATACTGTAATTGTTTTAGGTATTTTGGGGGTTATGGGGATTATAATCAGCTTATCACAGAGGGTAATTTTGTCTGATGTCATAGGTACCAGGAGACGAGATCTAGAACAAAAGAAGTAGAAGGAATGGAAGACAGGGTCTGGAAGCGAAGACAGGAAGGGATTCATGACAGAATACACCCTGAATATGCCCTGAATATGCCCTGAATACATCCTGAATATGCCCTGAATACACCCTGAATATGCCCTGAATATGCCCTGAATATGTCCTGTGAATTGTCCATGAATACACCCTGAATCCTTTCATATCATTTGTCCTCAATTGTTTCTTTTTTACCCATCTTTGTTTTTGATAAGTTTCCTGTAAGTCCTAATGCCTTACAGCATACATTCCAAAATCTCAGCATCCATGTAAAACCTCTGTAATACTTTGTTTCTTACTGCAGTATCACTGTGACTTAACTGTCACATTGTTTATCCTCTGTCACGGCACTGGAATTTTCAAATTTTCCTTTCTGATTCTTGTATTCTCTCTATAATCCACACTGTCTTACCAATGTATTACTGTGACTCAAATGTCACGGGAAGTCTCTTGTAACTACCTTTGTCAGAACTGAAGATTTACTACATTATCCATTGTTGTAAATCCCCTGTAATACTGTCTTGACTTACTGAGAGATTTACTGTGACTGTGTGTCACTCTGAAATACCTCTCTATTTCTCAGCAGTATTACAGAATGTATTACTGTGACAGCATGTCACACTGAAATGTTCCTGTAATCCACCCTGCATTGTTCTGAAAAATATGTGTTTGTAATACTCCTGTAATGTAAGGTGTATTACTTATTGAATTCCTTGTCATAAGGACACCTTAATACCCCTGTATGGCAGGGTAATTATGGTAATTTCTTCCAGTGTCACTCTGAAATACCTCTGTATTTCTTGGCAGTATTACAGAATGTATTACTGTGACACTATGTCACACTGAAATGTTGCTGTAATCCCCCCTACTTTACAGCAGTCTTACAGCATTGTTCAGAAAAATATATGTGTTTGTAATACTCCTGTAATGTAAGGTGTATTACTTATTGAATGACTTGTAGTAAGGCTACTGTAATACCCCTGTATGGCAGGGTATTTACAGGGATTTGCTTCCAGTGTCTGCTCGTCGTGATACAAATAGCAAAAAGACCTGTGTCAAGGAAGTTCAGCCATAGACTGGGTGAATTGGCCACTGTTTTCGTCACTGCTTCCACGAGTGATCTGTGCACACGCTCCACAACTATGTGTACGCATACATATGCTTACCCCCTCCTCTATGCACCCACTGCCCCCCTTCCATTTCTACCCCTCCCCACCACTTTATTGTGATACATGACACTCAACCCATGTCATCCATGATCATAGGCACTGAAGCCACAAAAAATGATGTGGCAGCTGGTATGAATAGACATTTATGGCGAAAAGGAAAAGGTGCCACTGAGGCAGAGCAGTGGTGTTGGGGAGTGTGCATCAGAACTGTTTGGGGTATTCTTTGACAGGTTTGGCTGTCAGTGGTGTTTTAAATTTCTTGGTTATTAAATGATGTGAGAGTTTGAAGGCAAGGGGGTTAAGGGAAATGTTGGGGGAGGGGAGGCAGAATAATTGGGGGGGGGAGTTAGAATAATTGGGAGGAGGGATAGAACAATTGGCAGAGGGAGATATAACAATGAGGGGAGGGGGGTACAATAATGTGAGGGGGGGAAGGTGGGTGTTGGGATGTATGAGGGGAGGGGGTGGGACAAAGAATGAGGTCTGCACTGCATCGTCTATGAGGCTTTTCCTTCTTTTTGCCTTTGTTTTCATTTTGGTTGTTTTTCATTTCTGTATCTTATTCATTGCTAATCTCTGTCCCCCCTTCTCATTTATCTCTAATGTTCACTCTTTCATATTCATGTATAAGCTCCAATAAATATTTACCACCAAGAACAGAAAGTCAAGAAAACAATTGAGAATAGAGGACAGATCTCAGAGGGGAGCAGGCATCCTGCCTCAGGTTCCTAGTGAGGCACAGATGGGAGGAAATTGGAATAGAGGGAGTTTGAGTGAGTGATATGATAGGACTGTACTTTTATCAATATTAATGCTAATATAATACATACGATGGCATCTTTCAAACAATACCAACTATATGCATTCTGAGATTAGGCAATGCAAAATAAGGATGGTTCGCAAGAGGAAAGTATGAATTGTTAAATTAACAATTGGACATGACCACCTTATCTCAACAATTCCTGATGGAAAAAAGATATAACTTGAGGTAGCAAGAAAATTACTCACCTAGTATATTAACAAAGTATGAAAATAGACTCAAAATATCGACTGAGCTGATTTATTGCAGTAGGTAGTAAGAACATATTGAACTGATATAACATTTGTGTGATTCATGAATTTGGAATTACTATGTTTTGCAGAGCTTGTCAGATTCATTCTTTATCACTATAACATTCTGCCCAATTCTCTCCATACACACAATTCTCAAAGGAAAGTTTTATGGAGCCTTTTCTGGAAATGATTATGGGATTCTGTGGTGTACATAGGGGGAAGCAGTGTTCAGGTCTGATCCAAATGATCCCATGTTCAACTCCAGGAAATCGGATCCAGCCTTCACTATCAAGGTACCAGAAAGAGGCTGAAAAGAATAATCAGTATTGCTTTCTTTGTCATATGGTATCTGAAATACTTACAGTGATTAACATATGGGAATTGAGTGACTTCAGAAGCACTGTTCGTACATAGCTCATGACTGATCTGAGGTTGAGTCAGAGTTGTTGCATCCTGGATTCGAAGTGTGTGATCATAAGACCCAGAGGCAATTCTGGTTCCATCATGTGAAAATGCTACTGAAGTGACCCAGTTTGCATGTCCCAGCAAAGGCTGTCCAATGGTATTTCCAGTGTTTGCATCCCAGATCCTTACTGTCCTATCATATGAGCCAGATACAATTCTGCTTCCATCATGTGAAAATGCTACTGAAGTGACCCAGTTTGCATGTCCCAGCAAAGGCTGTCCAATGGCATTTCCAGTGTTTGCATCCCAGATCCTTACTGTTGTATCATCTGAGCCAGACACAATTCTGGCTCCATCAGGTGAAAATGCAACTGATCTGACCGAATTTGTATGTCCCCACAAAGGCTGTCTGATGGCATTTCCAGTGTTTGCATCCCAGATCCTTACTGTATCATCCAATGAGCCAGACACAATTCTGGTCCCATCAGGTGAAAATGCAACTGATGTGACAAAGTGTTTATGTCCCCACAAAGGCTGTCCAATGGCATTTCCAGTGTGTGCATCCCAGATCCTTACTGTCTGATCATCTGAGCCAGACACAATTCTGGTTCCATCAGGTGAAAATGAAACTGATGTGCCCATGTTTGTATGTCCCAACAAAAGCTGCACAATCACATTTCCTGTGCTTGCATCCCAGATCCTTACTGTCTTATCCAATGAGCTAGACACCATTCTGGTTCCATCAGGTGAAAATGCAACTGAATTGACCTCATTTGTATGTCCCAGCAAAGGCTGTCCAATGGCATTTCCAGTGCTTGTATCCCAGATTCTTATTGTGTTATCATCCGAGCCAGAAACAATCCTAGCTCCATCAGGAGAAAATGCTACACAGTAAACTCTTCCTTCATGACCCTGTCCAGGTTGATGAATGACAGGCTGAACACTTGAATCCCAGATCCTCACTGTCTTATCATCTGAGCCAGAAATGATTTTGGATCCATCAGGAGAGAACACCACTGAACTGATCCGATACTGGTGTCCTTCATAAGGCTGGCCAATAGCTGCTCCAGTGTTTGCATCCCAAATCCTCACTGTTGTCCATGATGCAGAGACAATTCTGGTCCCATCAGGAGAGAAATTTAATCGACACCCTCTATGTTTGATTTGCCAAAGTACATCTCCATTCTTTGCATCAAAAATTGTTACATCTCCATCTCCATCCCACATTTTCATATCACCTGAGGCAGCAGCAATTCTAGCTCCATCAGGAGAAAATGATACTGACATAACCATTTTATCCAGTAGGAAAGGCATTCCAATGGTGTCTCCTGTCAAGATGTCCCAAATCCTTACTGTCTTGTCATCTGAGCCAGATGCAAGTCTAGTCCCATTAGGAGAAAATGCTACTGAGTTAATTTCATCTTCATGTCCCTGAAAAGACTGCCCAATTGCCTCTCCAGAAATTGCATCCCAGATTCTCACAGTCTGATCAAGTGAGCCAGAGGCAATTCTCGTTCCATCAAATGAGACTGCCACTGATCTGACCAAGTCTGTATGCCCTCGAAGAGGCTGACAGACAATATTTCTATTATTAGCATCCCAGATTCTTATTGTCATATCATTTGATCCTGATACTATTCTCTTGCCATCAGCAGAGAATACCACTGAATTGACTTCACCACTATGTCCAAGAAAAGGCTGTCCAATTTGCTCTCCATTATTTATGTTCCACACAATGATCTGGCTATTTTGCAGCCCAGTAACAACTCTTTCTCCATCTGGAGAAACACTTATGCATAAAACTACTGAAGGTGTCCACCAATAACCAATGGAGGGGTTTGATAGCAGTGTGCTTGATACTTTAACTACTTTGTCCAGCCTTTGGCTTAGAGCTGGATAAAATGGCATGATGCTAAGATACATATGTGGGGTCATATGTTTTACTTTGCTTAAGCCAAACACATTTGCCATGTCTTTTGTTTCTTGTATAGCTTCCTGACTTGTAGAGCTAATCAACTTGTTGGTCTGACACATCTGTTTATTATATACAAAAATACACTTTGAGTTAGATATTATATGACTAACAACTAATTTTCACATACCTTTGAAATTGATTGAAGATTCTTGATACATTCTGGAAGCTTCTTCAAGAGGTTCATTGCCTCAATCCAGAAAAGAATTTTGAGCTCAAAAAATGTCTCCATTATTTCTACCAGGCTTGTATCCAACTCTGTTCCTGCAACATGATATGCCCAATAGATACATGAATATTGAGTTGGTCCACTTAAACTTTGTGCTATCTTGGTTTTAATATCTGGCACATCATCATCACTCAAAGATGATGAAGGCAGGTTGCAGATGTTAAATTTAAGCTGACACTGCATTAAACTCAGACACTGTTTTGCAAGGAGCCTGTGATGACTGATTGAATTGCAGTACAGATTCTTTGCCCTTGCCTCTGAAGTCATGTAGTCTGCAAATGAGGCATGGAAGGTATAGATGCCTTGATCATCCTCATTGATATACAAAACAGACTGTAGTTCTGTTACTGTAGCTTGAACACTTCCCAAGTCAAGCTTTAGCAGCTCTGAAATAATTTGGCATGAAACAGGTGTAGCAGTTGTGATCACAGTGTAGATAACATTCAAGCTCTGCTTCTGCTCTGGATGGGATAGCTTTGACAATGAAAGCACTTCCTCAAGTATTTGACCATAAAGATCATCCAGAACTTGAGTCTCTACTTTGTCTGGTGTGCGTTTCAAGTCAAGAATGTTGGCCAATCGAGCTTGAGCTCTTCGTCCACCTCCAGTGATATATTTGATAATAGTAGCTGCATAGATGAACAATACACCAGACCGTTCCAAAAGTCTGTCCATATTGTCTTTGGAGATACACATTTGACTAAGGCCCTGCTGAAGAAAAATAGATATATCATCTCTCACAATACTTTTCTGTACATTGTGCAAATAGAAATGTTGGAGAGTTTGCCCTTCTTGTTGCAGTTTATCAACATCAAAATAATCTTTGACATGCTGCTCTGGACGGCTAGTGAGAAAGAATTTCAGCCCTGGAATTTCCTGGTTTCTGATGGCTGGAATGAGATGTTTCAGCACTAGTGAAATGTTCTCACACTCATCCAAGGCATCAATTATTACAACTGGAGTGTAAAAGGGTGGGATGTCTTTCCAGAGATTTGCAAAAAGTTGTTTGATTTGTTTGTCTGGTTCTTTATGAGCAATATCTGGATCCATATTGAGTGCCTCCCTAATTACTGCTGCAAATTCGCTTGAGTATTGAGCCAACTGATATGCTATTGTTGGAATAACATTGTGATACTCCTTGCACTCCTGAATTTGACGAGAGCAAAAGAATGTACCAGCCAGCAATCCTTCTTCCCCAAGCTTAAGGCATAGAGACTTTGCAATAGTACTTTTTCCAGTGCCTGCCATACCACACATCCAATAACCTCCTGGAATGTCTGGTGAAGGTTCATCAGCCCATTTGATGACATTTTCTAATATTTCAGTTCTGGTGCCCTCAATACAGACACTTCTTGCTCCAACATCATGAAATGCCTTTATGGTAGGATTGAGCTTGCTGATAATATCTACGTACTCACAATTTAGTTTAGAAATATTGAACTTATAGGAAGATCTTACCATACTGCAATCCATGATAATGATACTGATTGCCTCCTACAACTTCTATGTTGCTGTTCTCTATAGAGAAATCATGCGCCTGGTGAAATAGACTGCCAAAATTTATGTAAATTAATTAAAGGTAACCTTAATACTTAGATTAAGCACAATTACATACCCAACACCCACTTGCAAGGATCCACTATTGTTGCTGTCGTAGATTTTAGATTAGCGTGCTCCGATGGATGAAAGAAAACCCATACCTAGGATTATTGTCATCCTTAGCAGCCACCATATGGTGTTGCATTGCTGGTTTATGTTTTTGGGGACGCAGATACTGGATGTCGTGATCGTTAAGGCGGAAAGTGTCGAGTGCACGTGAGTCCCTTTTGACAACGCAGAATGATAAGGTTTGATTTGGTCTCGCGTGATGTATTTATAAAGAAGAAGCTGTGACACATGATGATAAGGTTCAGAACGCAGGTGAGAGGTGTCGAGAGAAAGTGTCGAGTGTTGACATAGCAGAATGATAAGATTTGTTGTTGTCTTGCGCAAGCTACCTTTGAAAAAAGAAGGCTTCAAAATGTAGTATAATATGGTTTAATGGGACATTGTGCAAACTACCTATGGAACGAAAGCGCATTGTAGACCGGTAAGTTTTGATATTGTCCTGAGGCAAAGTCTAGTGTGACGGCAGTCTTTTCAGTCGTCGGAGTGCAGGGTCTTCAAATTATCAGCCTTGTAACATGCCTCTGCATTGGAGTGGTCGTAAAAGCAGTATCTGCCTTGGCCGGGAGCGGTTGGAAAATACGTTGCAAGGAAGGCTAATGGGTAACATAACAGAAGCGAGAGCCGGGAGTGGAGTAGATCGATTGATGAGTGCTTTTTTTACTTTTTGGATTGGTTTCGGGCGAATTTTTCAGCTGGCGGTGACGTCTTTCTCATCACACTTTTTCCCTGCTCCTTTTCCCGTTCGCTTTCACTCTTTTCACTCCCTTTTTCTCTCAGATATTTCTGCATTTCATGCGCATACGCTAACCCTCTCTGCCTTCCCTACCCATGCCTACTCCCCATTCCCCGATCCCATTACCCCTCCCCCTCCACTTTCTCGTGATACACTACACCTGACCCAACTCAGTCATGATCATATGTACCCGAGACCGCAAAATAATGACATGGTCAAATAGGAAAAGGTGCAAAGGGCAGGGAGGCAGAGCAATGGGAAGCAGTGAGAATGGGGGAGTGTGGTGATCGAGGTGTCATTTGTTGGATTTCGATGTGAGTATAGTTTTAATTCTCTTGATTTTTAAACGATGTGAGGATTTGGTGGGAAGGGGGAGAAGGGAAAGGATAAGGGGAGAGAGGTGGAACGAAGGGAGGTTGGGGAAAGAGGCCGCGTATCATTGTTCGTGTCATTGTTCGTGTTGCCGTGGTCAAAGCCCAGACTTCTGGCATACATAGATGTACAGTGACGCAGTTCTTCTGTTTCTGGGTCAAAATAAGGAATACACTCAATTATGATTGATATTGGTTGAAAAGCTGCGAGTTATTGAATCTGCCGACTAGTCTGAGACTACCGTCATGTTGGCCGAGGCATTAGACCTCAAAACAAGTAGCAGATGTAGTTGTATTCCGTGGCTGGCTATACAGCACCTACACCTGGTCGTCGTTTAGAGGACCTGCCGTGTATTCTATCTATTATCTAAGTATCTAATTTCGAGCCTCGTTCTCATGCTACTGTGACGCCACTTTTCCATACAGCTGTGCCTTCCATTCTTGTGGGGAGCCTTCAGTAGACCGGCCTCATGTGAGGGACCGGGCCACAAGAACAGGGAGAGGCTCGAAGGCGGCCTAGACCCCTAGGGAAAACTACGAGAAAAGTTGAAGGCGGGCATGGCATAGGAGTGTTACGGAGAAATATTACCTATCATCTGCCCTGCTCTGTAGGACCGAGGTTTGATGCTACACTTGAAAGACAGTGGATGGCTGTAAGGAATCTCTCCTCAACATTTGTCCATCACATAGTCACATAGTAGTAGGCTTCATCCTTACCAGAAGTATACTCCAGGCTTAGTTCAATCTCATTCCCGTCTTCATCTACTGCTCGCGTTACATCGAAGCACACAAGGATGGATGCTATTGCCATCCGCATGGTAAAAACCGCAAAGTCTTGACCAGCACAAACTCTACGTCCAAATCCAAATGCCATATTCGGAAAAGGGACATTTGGACTAAGAGAGCCATCTACTTGCAGGAAGCGTTCTGGGTTGAACATATGTATATTTGGTCCGTAAATAGACTCGTCGTGAAGTATTGCCCTGGCGGTCCGTCAATTCTGTGTAGGGGGTGTAGGGGGGAAGGAACCTGAGAGAATGGAAGGAGGAGGGATATTTAAGAAGGGTGGACATAGGAACGGAGATGGGGATGGGGACGGGGATTAGCATATTGATCAACATAGATAGAGGAAATTGAGAAAATGAACTAAAAAATCGAAAGGCCCGAAAGTTCACGCTTATACGGCAGGTGGAAAAAGAAAAGAGATGATAAACCGGTTCTCGTTTTTCATATCATCTCTATCTTATCCTTTTGTTTTCTTACATTCAGAGTCTAAATCTACACTCCTTACCCCCCAATCCTTCATTCTCAACGAACTTTGTCTGTTTCTTTTCTCTCCGTAACTAATTAACCGTAAATCTTTGTGAGGATTGTTTCCCAATACTAAATGTATATGTAGAACCAGCGATAATTTGCCCCGTGCACCCCACCTCAAAATGTCTCTTCCTTGTGGGCCCGATCGCGAACGCAAGCGTAAAAGTAAGTTGTTAGAAACTTTACATGGAGTGATTGAGGTTTTATTGACCGAACCTAGCGATAGAATTATCGGATTCTGATTCAGGCGCAGACACTCCCCAAATAGCGACTAATCCTTTCATAAAATCCCACAAGAAAGGCAAGGGAAAAAGCGAACACTCAGATCCTTCCCTTGAGCTCGTGAAAGGGAAGAAATATGTTGTCCGTGTCATCACCATTGATGAGGCACCAGAGGTTTGGCCGATCCCTCACAGTGATACACCAATCGCATACATTCTTGATTTGAACGGGAAGCCGGAGTGTCTTTCCAATGGTGACAGAATGCTGACTGTTGATGGCTTCATCAAGGAGGTATGTTCTGAAGTCCTTTATCTGATCCAATATTGCATCTCACGCTTAATAGTGCCAAGATGCGTGGGGTGGTGATACAGGTACAGGGAAGAAGTCTTTGCTTGTTCCTCTTCTCGATCCCACTCACGGTGGAGTCAAATGCCGTCGTTCAACTCTGTACTGTAAAGGCTGCTACACCTGTTCCGAATTCGATGAATCATTGCTGGAAGACTTTGAACGCTGTTGTCCTGATGAGCAGACACGAGATGATCTGAACGTGAAAGCAGTCACGGAAGCGAACGAGCGAGAGTGTTATAGTATTTATACACAAACCACATCGTAAGTCTTCTATTCTATTCAGATATTGCTAGTTGTACTGATGTTCTCAAAGATTCTATTGTAGTGTCATGGGCCTCAACTGTAAAGCGGTCATAAATGGGGTTGAGTGCGAAGGACATGCGGTACTGTCAAAGTTTCGATTAGTATGTTTTCCTTTCTTTATTGTCCCGCACTCCTCTGAGTCAATTTTGACGTGGATAGGGCCCGCAAAATGGAAAGTCCTATTTCATAGGTTGTTCAGCATGGGAAGCGGAGCATCCTGCTCTTGATGCCTCCCATCGATTTCGTCGGATACCACCTGAGGTAGATGAGGGCTTGCTTCGAAAAGTCTTTCGCGGTGAGAGACTCGTACCAGCAAATGTAGCTGACGCAGACATACTGGAGAAGAAATGTATGCAATTTTATCATCCTGCCCATCTCCCTCGCGAAAAAAAGTGCAGTAAGTGATCGTGTCTACTATAAGGTGACCAGAACTAATAGGAATGTCCTATAAATCCAGAGTACTCCCACTTTCATGACCAGCAGACTGTTATTGGGGACATTCGACCACATACAAAGTGCAAAGCAAAGCTCACTATTCTTGTGTCAGAAAACCCTGAAGATCTTCGTGCAGTCGTTTTCCCAGAGCCTGACAAACCCCACAACCACCCAGTGTTTGCGGGAACCAAAGTACCCTATGCTGTCAAGAAGCAGTATCAATGGTGTCACTGCAGCTTCAACCTTAAAGGTTGACAAAGGCAAGTACTAATATTTTCGATGGTGAAGCAGGCTAATAGTGTTTCTGACATCTACAATCTACAGCACAGTCTACGCGTGTCATGCTTGGCGGTAAACTCCCTCAGGAGCTCCATAGTAGTCTCGTCAACGACAGAGTGCGCAGGGATATCGTTCGTGCAGTTAAGAAGGAGAAGCAACCATTTGGGTCAGACTTACTAGGTAAGAAAATCTATTCAATCAACTTGTCAGATATAGTAGCAGCACGAGTCTAGTGCAACTCAGCTACTCGAGAAGTATTTCGACGACTGTGGTCCAGCGTCTTTAATGCGGTCTACGAAATAACAGGTAAACAACTTGGATTCAAGATATTCTCTGACAATGGCCATTTGCTTGCATGCGTTGGAGACGCAGAGGGTGCCCAAGCTCAGGGCTTGGCCGACTTTATACTCACTCAGGGACTACATCATCCCTCAACCACAAACTTGCACAACCTTGATGCAGACACTGTACTGAAGCTTCTGTGGAAGACATGTGCAGTCCATTTTCATCGGTAGGTCACCATTGCCATCTTTGTTTGATTTAACTCACTGAAGCTTCGTGGGCCATAGAGGTGTTCAGAACCTCAAGACCTACATCTCAGAAGAAGACTTCAAGTACCTCAAGAGTTTTCCGGATCTCGATTCAGACCTCAAGATTGCCCAGTATGCTTCTTACTGTGATGCTCATCCTCATGAAAAGGTCCAAGGTGAGACTCGGGATCATACTCTACTTTATTTATTATGTCTAAGCATTAATATTAAGCTTGGTGGAGGCATAAGGAAAGCTATCCTTGGCTCCTGTCATCGCTGAATTGACACCTCTTGTTGATGGATCCTTCTCATTGGGACGTTGTCCCTGCTAACACAAATATGATTGAGGGTAGCCATGCACAAGACAATCAAGTGACTGGAATTCAGCACAGTCTGCTCGACAGCATTCATTTGTGAGTTTCTTATAACATACTTATTGGTTCTGTTTGCGGACTGACAGCATTACCCAGGTGTAAGCAGTTTGACGATGACACTGCTCAAACTGTTCTTGCCTTAAAAGCGAGCTCTGTCCTTTCTAAAAGCAACAACACCGTTCTAGATCGTTTCAAAGCTCGAGGAAGTTGTCAAGAGACTCAATGCAAGCGCCAGAAATTATCGCAGCTGAGCTCAAGGCCAGTCGAGATCGGTCAAAACAACTGCAGCAGCAGATCAAAGGTATTAAGGAGGCACAAAAGTGCTCACCAACAAAGTCTCCCAGCACAGCTACTTCTACTCGACTACCCTCATCACATATGTTTATTTACTACATTTTGTGGCTTTGCAATTCATGTACGTATCAAAGATCTTCTTGAACGCTTGACTGTGTCACAAAGCCTTTCAACGCCTTGCTCAAATAGGGTTGTATCAGTAGCTACACCATCATCTGGCAAGTCTAGCTCGGGTGGATCAGGCACTCCAATGGATCCTGGTGTGTTTTCCTTCTCTGTCATCATGCGCATTCACTGATATGTTCCACTAATGGCAGTGCTTATTGACTTCGACATTCCAGCACCACGTCACAGTGCAGACACCCCATCGCTTTATTCCCCCTTGAGATTTTCGGTTCCAGGCACATCTAATTACATGCAGACGCCGCTTCGCAAAGTCTGGAACCGTGCTACGCAGCTTTCCGAAAATGCTGATAATTGGGATTGGGAAACAATCAATGCAGCATTAGCGGAGTGCGATGGCCCAGCCCCAGCCCCAAACTCTTACTACTTTGCTACTTCCCCCTCAGGCGAACCTAGGCTATACCCAGTGGAAGGAAATGAAGATATCCTTGCATCATTCCCTGCTCCATCGAAATAATGATTTAGTTGCAGTATTTTTTTCTTTGAGTCATTTCTCTTCCATTTTATTATGTTCTATTTGTAGTAGTATGTTCTTACACTACAGTCAATATAAGTAGCCTAATGTCCGTACAAAACATTGGAAAAACAGCCATTTGAGTGCTCGAAGATGACAGTGGGAACTTAGGCACTTATCAAAAGGTGAACCGTAACTTTTGCTGTGATGTAGCCACAACCTCTTCTATTATTTTAGTGGACAGTCATGGCTTAACTTGTGCTCATGAAATCATGCTTTAGGCAGAGAAATGCGCACTGCCGATAGAGGACCTCACTCAAACCTTACTTCGATAGACCATAAGTTGCATCTTACTAATCACTATTTGTCATTCTCACCTTTTTTCTTTTGCTCAAGTTCGTCATGTGTAATCCAATATTCTCACCACGCTAATTTTTACTCTTGCCCAATCTGCGGCAGGAGAGAAGGCGGCGGGATTTGTGGGCGGGACTTCCTCTATTGGGAAAAGATGCCGTCAGCGTCGGGGATGCATGGCGCTGGCATGTTTCCGGCATTTTGGTGTAGCTCTGAACACGACATTTGATCTCCGGACAGGACATCTTATCAGCATTCCTAATCAAAGGCAGATATACCGAATACGGAAGGAAAACTTTTTCTTTTTCTTTCTTTCCGTTACTACCGTCCTTCCGGGTTGGACAATTGGCGGGAGGCGGCTTTGGACTCCATTTGGAGTGTATGTCATGCATGATATAAACATTATACGCATTGAGGGAGCGGTGAACAAGCGGAGTTGCGTGGTCGTGGAGTCATTGAGAGGGGAACATAGTTCTTCTGTAGGCATGGAGGAAGGGGTATCAGTACGTGTGTTGGTGGATGGGAACAGAAGAATAGTTAGAAGAAGAAGTGTGACGGAGAAAGCACTAGAGTAGATGAGGTAGTGGATGTGGTGAAAAAGGAATATGTAGGTGGAAGATGAAAGCGGGGAAGACATCAAACGAGAATAGAGAAATATAAACGCCATAGGGGGATGGATAAAGAACGGAGAAAGAAGGTGGAAGGTATGACAAAAGGTTTAGGGGTGGAAATCGAGGAAAACATGGCTAGATGAAGAATATAAAACATAGAAAGTAGGGAAGGACACGTACGCAATAAATCCTCCTCAACACCTACATTTACACACAGAACCAGCTCGTCACCGTCTTGGACGAAAGAATCTAATGCCCAATTGAGCGTTTCTTAATCTCATTTGTTGGAGGTTGAGGCGAAGGCGGAAGACTCTGCAACAACAGCGTCAGCATAGTATCTCGTCAGAAGGCAAAGAGAGGAAGGACAACGAGAAAAAGTTAGTTAGATAAGAGACTTGGAGGCTGAAGCACGAGGAGAAGTGGGACAACGAAAGAATAAAGGAACTCGTATCCACCATTCGTAACTCGTACTCTTCAACTTCAAAGCAAACGAGGTTCCCAAACCCCCAAACGTATCAAAAAATGCTTTGAGTGTCCATCCTGGGGCGAGGATTTGCTGTTTTGATGTGTACGTTGGGTAGAGTTGGAGGCGCGGGCAGAAGGCGGGATGCGCTGACGCTGTCTTTGTGGATAGACGTTGCTGAGGACACCGGTCTCCGGCAAATTGAGTGAGTTGATGGTCGAGAAAACGCACGTATCTGAGTCGATAGGCGAAGAAGACACAGCTGAAAGGCATGCACACCTGAAAATGGAGAGAAAAGAGGAGATAGAGACGGGTGGGACTGCTGGGGGGAATCGTTGTTGTTGTCGCTGTTGGAAGGAAACATGGTTGCGTGGCTGTGCAGAGATGTTCTAGACTCGGGCCGGAGCCCGGAAGGGTCCACGTCATGTAACAGGTTGACCACAACGACGAAACGACGATGCAGCACAGACCTGGGACTCTACGAGTTCCAACTACGCCCACAGCCATGCACCAACGCCAACACATGCACAAACTCCGGTCTCAGGATATACACTGAAAGTGTCATTTGATACGTTTGAAAATCCCACAGCAAGTATGTTTAGTTTCACGCTGAGGAGTCCGAGTGATGGATATGTGAGGAATAGGAATACTAGGTGCGATGTTTTCAGTCTCTTTTCGTTCTCTTTCATTACCACTTTGGTTTGTCTTTCCACAATCTCATCTCTCCCTTCGGGTTTCTCAATTTACGATGAAGATGATACATACTAACGTCATTATTGCAGCCCAGTGAAAACCTGCTATGCGCAGGTCCGCGTTGGTATGCGCAAATATGCGAAATATGCGCTCATCTGCGTATTTCTGCGTATTTCTGCGCAATTTCCCAATCTGGAATTGAGTGACGTCATGTCGTCTATCTCACTTCTTTCCAACGCGATAGTTTGGGCTTAGAATTTTTTTTCTCGTCGTCGGGAATCGACGGTGCTTCCTCTTCCCCAAAAAAACTTCGACGTCACCCAACGTGACGGCTGCCCCAGAAAAACGACAGGCCGCCCCAAAGTTTCCTGCCTTCCTTTCTTCCCTACCACCGTCTCCTCTCGTCTCTTCCTCTCCTCATCGTTCTCCTCCCTCCCTTCTCTCTATCTTATGCATACAGTATATCTACTGAGCCAGACACATGGCGAGGTGAGTCTCTTCTCCAATTCGTGACTTCTGGACTGCTGACATGCGTGACACGACGCCTTCCTTTTAAACTACAGAAGTACGGACATGATAAAGGGCAAGACAATTTGGAAGCGGCTCAAGGCATGTGTCTCTTCGTCTTGGCCCATCGGATACTGACCGTCGTACTCTAGATGCTGGAGAAGTCGCAGATCGTGCATAGGTAAGATATCCTTTTCCCCAGAATTCCCAGTCACTGACTATCACGATGATATCCAGGGCAAACACCAACCGTACGTGTTTTTGCGCGCATACACCCATCTCGTGTTCTCAGGAAAGAAAGGTGAGGGTGCTGTTTTGCTCCCTTTGGTGTAAACAGACATTTACTCAGTCATTTAGGATCTTGGAAGCATTGGTCGGAGGCGGTTCAGATGGTTTTTATGGAGTGTTGTGTTGAGGAAGCAGACTTAGTACTGGTTGTATCTACAGTAGTCCTAGATGGGTGTATGTAGTAGATAGTATTGTGAATAATAATACGTACAATTTACTATGAACGGATACCAATATGAGGGAGTAATATATGCAGTGGTAGCATCGAGGGTATATAGCGCATAGCTACGCAGATCCTCGATAGATTGACGCATACCATCGCAGCTGTACGCATTCGTACGCAGATGAGCGCAAATTTACTAGCAGGCGCAGATGAGTGCATATTTGCGCATATTTCGCATACCAACGCGGACCAGCGCATAGCGGGTTTTCACTGGGATTGCAGAGTCTTCCTATGCGCTTCTTCACCTGACGAATCAGGTCAAGAAGCACTGGATTGGGTCTTTCGTCCAAGATGGTGATGAGTTGGTTGTTTTTAGAGGAGTTGAGGAGAATGTGATGGGTGCGTGGACTTGCCTATCTTCTTATTCTTTCTCTTTTGTTGTCTTTCGTCGTTTTCCTCGCTCTCGTCTCCTAGCTACACCTGTCCCTTCTCCCACCTACTTGCCTTTTCTACCATTCCTAATTTCTCTATACTTTATTCCTGCCCTTATTTCTATCTGGCTTGTCATCCATTGACCACGTCTTCACCAGCGCTGATACCCCTCACTCCAGAAAAAGACCACGACCTCATCCGAGACTCCGCTCGTTCCCTCATGGTGTATATATAATCAAAATCTGTCTCTGACCAACCAGAGAGAAAGCTATCGATTGTGTTGGAGTACATCCCAGGGAAGGTGACGGGTACGTTGGATCGGTTGATTGCGCTTTATCGGTAAGTTTTTCTTCCTTGCATTGGCGGAAGTCTTCTCGTTTAGCGTATCTTCTCTCCTTCATACCTGCTCTGCCTTCCTTTTGCGTTTGCCTTTTTATTTACCTCTTTTATCCACGTCAGTCTACCTATATGCTAAAATCCTCTTCTCCTCCCATCCTCCTGATATTCATTCCTTCATCTTTACACTGGAGGCGAGCTCATGGGAAGCGAGTCCTTCTGCTGCTTGACGGGAAGCAGACATTGTCCTTAGACCCTGCTCCTCACCGGTAATCATAAGGATGAAACAATAAACCTTGGACCAAGATGAAATTAATTAACACACAGATCCTGGATTGGGCGACAAGTCCATGAGATTTCTCCTAAACATTTCTATATACTAGTACACAGTAAAGGGTATGATGAAGTGTTGGTAGCTGTGCTGAACCAGAATGGAGAGTATGTAGAAGCTGCGAGTATGGCTGTACTAGACCTTGATATAGTGGCCCCAAATCAGATTTGGGTGCCACCGTTGAATGACTCGCTGGAGCAGAAGATAGGCTGAAGAATTTCTAAAAATAGAAGGGAATAAAAACCGACTATAAGGTAGAAGGATCAAGGTAGCAATAAAACTGGGGAAAGATGCCACTGCTTCGCATGGCAAATTACGAGGCCTAAGATAATATGACCAAAAAAGGTCATCGCTACTAAGGAATAGGCAACATACTGAATCCGTCCCTCCAAACTCAGCTTCCGGTATACCGTAGTGATCTTCGCATACCTTCCGATCTCTCCCAAATCCATAGACGCGTCACTAAACGGAAATAGAAAGGATGATGGGCATATGAAGGAATAAATGAATAGGGAGGAGGGACGATCCATGTCCAGCGAAGCTGGCAAACCCGATTACTATTTTTTCTATCTCATTCTAATTTATCATGCACGCTAATCGTCCTTTTCCTAACTCTATCACAGGCCATCTCTAACCAGACAACCAGAGCCTGACCAAACCATGAAACCCATCCAAAACTCCAATTACAATGAAAATTGATGAAAAAGGGAAGACGAGAAGAACTACGCCCACTTCGTTTCTGAGAGAGAGCGTTAATGGCATCATCTGCAGCATGACGTCATGGTCTTCAACGTCAACGGTCCTTGGACCCGGTCCAGACCGAGTCTAGACTTTTCGGTTGTCAGGAAGGGTAGAGACCGGCCTAGGGGTGGGAGACTGAACCTGTGGAAATTTTTTTGAGGTCGACCTAAGTTAACTCAGCCTAAAGGCCTCGTAACCGGGTGGTAGAAATAGAAGGCAAACTCATCATTGCGTTTCAAACACCGTAAAATGTGGTGCAGTAGAGGGTAGAAGGCATAATTTGTGCAAGTATAAATTTGGGGGTAGAAAGGTGTCGAAAGAATGGTGCATCACAGAAGAGACAGTGGAAGAGAACGATATAATGATATTGTGCAGTAGAGACATATCATAGAACATGGTAATGTTACGCACTAGCTCAGTCGAGGTGAAAGCAAGGTGGAAGGCAACAAAATGGATCAGTATACCTCTAAAACTCCTCTTCCAGAATCTTGCCTGTTTTTGGCGAGAAAAATCGAAGTGGTGTCTGTGGTAGCGAGAATGGGGAGTGGCGGGCTGACGACAGAAACATGTATATTGTTGGTTGAGACTTGAAGGAGAGACGAAATCTGCCTGCAGTGAAAACAACACGAATTTGTGTGGCAGCAGGTGGTACCAAAACAGATTCTGACACCAGTATATGAGTGAGAGAGATAGAATGGAATGAGAAGCGAAAGCAAAAAGGTAGAGGATGAGGAGGATGGACAAGACGACGACGCGACAAAGGACAAGCGACGCGTCACCAGTTGTCATCCTTTCTCGCGCTGTTTCTATATATCATGGACCTCATAGTGAGGGTCGTGTCGCCCAATCCCGGATTTGTTTCCTCGTGGCAGCTCATGGGCCCAAGTCAAACTTGGGCCCTTCTGTTTCATGATTACTGGTGGGGAAGCAGGTCTAAGGTCAATGTCTGCTTCCCGTCAAGCAGCAAGAGGGCTCGCTTCCCATGAGCTCGCCTCCAGTGTTATATCCCATACCGCCCAGACTCAGTCATGGTAGGCACCCGAAGCCGAAAAACTTGGCAGATCGGAAAAGGCACGATGGACAGTGTGTCGAGATATTGTTTGAGGCATTCCCTTATGAGTGATCTGATTAAATTTCATACTACTTTCAATGTACATGCCTTCTTTCCTTTTCACTTTTCATTTTTCATTTTTCATTTTTTCATTTATATCTCTTATCTCTGTCTCCTGTTTTAATTAATTCCCGACGTCGTATACATATTGTTTGTTGCTGAGAGTGTTGGACGAGCGTATGCTAACTTATGATTTGACTAGGTCCCAATCATAGTCGTCCGCCCCGAACGTAAAGTGAAAAAGATTATTGAGAAAAGACGGGCAGATCCGAAGAGGGGTCTGGGGGGGCATTTTGCGATTGATTCGACGTGAGGATGTGAGAGGATCAAGGGAGGGAGAGAGGGTGGAGGATGGACATTGGACAGAGGGGTGAGTTCTTGCGCCTCGGGCGCTGGTATAGGATGATATTTGGAAGGTATTTTTAATATACAATGCTATCCTAATGCTAATGCGAGTGCTATGACATTCAAGACTACCTTCCAAGCCAACTTGAGACAACCAATTCCATATCAAGATCATGCGCCAAGCAGAAGGAAGTCAAGCAAGTTCTAAGCTCCTCCAATCTGTTGGGCAGCCTGAGACGCGTTAAGCACTCATATTTAGCGTGGTTTCCCGGTGAACCCACTTCAATCTTTGCTCTTTTGAGTGGTTTAACCAGGCTAGCATCAACATCTCCCTGTCGTACACCACTACGAAACTTGATCACCCTGGCCATCAGGTCAACATTGAACACGATGAGGTCATCGAGCTGTTGGAATTCCAAAACTGTCAAATTGGGCAGGAAAGTTGTCGACCCATGTCCAGTCGTTTAAAAAATTCTGGACGAATTCGTCGGGAATATCAGGGCCACATTCTTGAAGATAAAGCTCCTCAAGTGTGGGGAATCTTTCGAGCAACCTGCACAACTCGTCATTGACATGTTCCAGCTTTAGGTCTAGAACACGAAGACAAGGGAAAGCGTGAACCCTAAACGCAGAGACCAAGTTGGATACTCGGAGATGATCTAATGTTGTCACCGTGAGGTGGTGTAATTTGGGCATGATCATCAAAGCGAGTAAACCAGCGTCAAAATGCTCGCCTGAGATTGCCAATTTCTCGACATCGGGTAGGGTAATGGGAGATTGTCCATTTGCTTTGGGATGGTTAAAAAAATAGTTTTGAAGGACCAAATTCTTCACTCGAGCTGCCTGTCGCAGAATGACCAAAGGCCAGCGAACGTATTCGAGATAAAGAGAGGTCAAATCCAACCATGGCACTCCAAAGATGTCTGAATCATGTAGGCGTGACAGTCGAACTTTTTTCAGAGTGGTGGCAGACGCCAAAACGCCTGTAAGACTTTTCGAGAGAGTAGGACAAGCGATGAATGTGGTGACGAGATGAAGAAACCGAAGGGAAGGAAAACATGACTGGATCTCCCAGAGTATCCCCAGGTCACTAGAGTTCCATTCAACTTGGAGCGTGAGCCGTCTCCATCTCGACGCGGTCGGGATCAGCATGGCCAAAATAGGATGCAAGTCGCTCTGCTGAGAGGAACAGTATGGCACCTTCTGCAACACAACATCTAATGAGACGGCCTTGGAGCGTTGTAAAGAGCTCCCAATACGACAAGGGTGCCTCAAAGGAGACATAATGGCGGGGTGACTCTCTGAAAAGGACAAATACATGCCTCCATAGAAAAGGTAGAGCCAAACATATATCTCTCCAACGGGCACAGGCTTGGCACAGGCCCAGCTCAAGATCCAAGGAGCTGGAATGGGTTGTACACGTACATGTACACCATAGATTGTGGTAGCAAGAGACGGGTTCTTGTAATTCCCATCACGGATGTACATTTCGTGGGGATCCAATTTGACCTGGAAAGGCGATCAGAACGGAAAATAGCCTTCAGTGAGGATAAGTACTGATGATGCTAGGGCAAAATTGAGCAGAGACGATGCCAAAAAGTGAAGGGACGGTGTGGTGGAAGGAAGAGAAAGTGGCAGGCAAGGAACAAGGGGCGATTGTTTCAACTGTCATCAACATGCAGTTTAGGGTCTATTTGGTCTTGGATATCGGATCTGCTCTTACTAGCAGAAAGTTATGCGTCTCGTAGAGTCCCAGTTCATTGAAGCCACTGAACAAGCCCTTTACAACGACAAAGCTTCCCTAGTTCTCCCCCATGCCCCAATCACGTGCTGATACACGTGACTTCTAGAAGGCTATAGCAATGTAGCGAGCATCTTTCAATAACAACGCCGTCGACTATCGGTTAATTCGCCTGCCCGAGTTCGGGTCAGGGCCTGTTCGACGAGGTTTCGATTTTCTTAGGGCTCACTTTCTTTTTTGTAAATATTGTTGGTGTAATAATTTTATTCTTCAAATACCAGTTGACCGCTGTCCTAATCTCTTCTATGAATGAGTAGCAACACGCAACGCGCTGATATGGTAGGTTAGGTGCTGCAAAAGACGTTTCAGTCAGTACCATGAAATTCAAGTAGCAGGTACAGTATGTTCTACATACCCCCAGGAGCTACATTATGGTTAAGAAAGCATGTTGTCATTGCTGGAAATGGTTTGCATCCTCGCCTGAGGCCCCTACCCAAATGAACCAAATGACGGGCTTTGGTAGGGCTTTGGCAGTCTCGTACTTACCCACTATTAGGGCTTCGGCATGCTTACAGTCTTTCTGCCATCTTGAAAATTTTTAAATTTAAATTAATTGTACATATAATCAATTTTAGAGCCTTAGACCACCTTTCTATGAGGTAAAAAGTGAGCAAGATGCGAAAGAGGATTGAGGCAAGGATTTGAGACGCGTCGCAAAGTCACGTGCTACACCATGTGATTGGGGCAAGGGGGGAGGACTAGGGAAGCTCAACGACAACGCCAACAATGACCTTCCTCCGCAATCTAGGATGCACCGCTGTTATCTGGTACTCTTTCGTTCTCATGCACCAGCATCTGTCTTTTGGCGTCAACGTCTTCAAGGCCGTCAACAGCAACCAGAAGTGGGACTGGCTATTTGCTTGATTCGCCTGAGACAACATATTGACAGTGGGACATCCGTCCTCAAAAACCATCAACACCCTCAATGTCAACCGTCTTTCTGCCCACCTACAGCCATGCCATGTACCAAACTCCAGCCCTGGACATACACACAAAATATCTTTCAATACGTTTCAAAAACCCTGTTGTGAGTATACGGTGAGGAGTAGCCACTGGAAATCAATGTGAGTGTTCCTTCATTTCTTCTCTTGTCCTATCCTTCCTTATTCTCGTCACCTTTCCTATCTCTGCTCGGTTTTCTCTTTTAATGAGATATTCTGCTAATGTTATGTTGTAGGGTTTCCCTATGTGCCTCCTCTCCCAGCGAGTAAAGCGAGAAGGGCTGGATGGGGCACTAGAGTTGGGGACGAAGTGGTGGTGTTTAGAGGCATTAAGGAACATGTCCTAGGATGTCTTGGGTACGTTTGCCTGTTTTCTTTCCCCACTATTGTCTCCTGTCTTTTGCTCGTTTTTATCCCCACCACCACCTTACTGTCCTTCCTCCGGCACACTTCATTCTCCGTCCCCTTCCTTGTACTACCTTTGTTACCCTAGTCCCTTCATTCTGTCTTCGTTACGCTTGGTAAGTTAGTTCAGTTTGGATTTCGGTGTGTTTTTACCTTTCTTTTATCTGCCTTTTCTGAGCCTTCTCCCTCACATCCATTTCTCTGCGGCCTGTTCTCATCATGGGTTTTGTACCCTCTTCGTCCCTTCCACTTCAATTTTTCTGCTCTTTTCCCCTGTTCTCGATTTACAGTTGAATGACTCTTTCCCGCTCCTTTTCCTGCTCTTTTTCCCATTCGCTTTCTCTCCTTTCTTGCCTTTGTTCTCTCACATATTTCACTGTTTCATGCACATACGCTAACCAAACACTGCTATTCCCTGTTCTCCCATCCCTCTACCCGTCCCAGCAGACACAGATCCACAAGAACCTCACTTCACGCTTTATCTGCCCCCTCATATCCAAATCCCCCGACATTCCCTTCCCCCCCTTGTCCTCCCTTCGCCCCTTTAATACACATACCCACCTACACTCACCAAGATCCTCATCAAATGTAGGGAAGAAAAAAAATGCGGAAACGCCAAGAGAAAGACAAAACAGCCTATCCATACTCACAGCCTAATACCTCAAGTTCTGCTCTCAACACATGCTCAAACCTCACAGTCCCCATCCCCATGCTCATCCCCGTTGCTTTCGCTCTGGCTCTGGCTCTCTTTCCTGATTGCCCAATTGGCCATAGTACCTCTAGTTAGCCATTTTATTGTTCTGGGTATCAAAAACACCGAAATTTTAGGTGTTCCAAATGTCTCGGTTGGAATTGTCACGAAGGCTTACAGGATTGCAGTAACGGATATATGTATAGTTAGGAGAGGTGAAGGAGGGAGGGCTTGCATGATGGAGATGATGAGAAGAACGTGGATGAAGGCGAGAGAGAGATTGAAAGCTATTTCACAAATACAGTATGTCTATGTTTTACTACCCTTGTCTTTTGTCTGCCCGGAAACTGATGAAGAACAGCTTGTACTGTAGAGTTACACTGTTTTTTTTGATTGAGCATAGGCGAAGCTTGGATAAGGGGAATGTGAGGAGGGGTAGGGCTATGGAATTGGGCAGGGTAAGGAGGGGGAAAAGAGGGAGAAGGATGGTGGAGGTCATGAAGAAGAGGTTGTGGGCATTGGCATTGAATAGTAGCTTGATTAGAACACATATATTTCATGAAATATGCCATAGTACTCACATTAGGATTAGAATAGCATTGTATATTAAAAAATACACTCCAAATCTCTTCCTATACCGATGCTTACAGCAGCATGGAATCTACCAAGAAATCACCTCTCTGTTCATCGCCTCCCTACCTTTATCTCTCAACCAACCACCAAATCAAGCTGCCTCCCCATGGGGCTGAATTGAATGATATTGGAGAGGTAGTGTGAATTGGAGTGTTGTCGAGGAGGGAAATTTTTTCGCATACACCAGCCATGCGATAGGCTTCCCGAAAGTGGCGAAAATGATTAATTGCTGTCTTGATTTCCTCTAGAGTCGGTTCATCCAAAGTGTTGCAGCAGACAAGATTGCAGAAGTTCATGAAGGCAGACAAGGCGTACAAACCAGGAAGGAACTATTGTGAGCTCTGTGCCGGTAGCATAACTTTTTTTTCAACCAATGAAATGAAGCTATGGCAGACTATTTTTTACTCTACACTAGCTTGCTTATAGGTTTAGTATCATGCTAAAATCTAGGCTAAAATGTATGCTATAGGAGGCGTATTTCAGCCAATGGTCAGTTTCGAGAATCTGGATGTCATAGTGACATATTCAGTCTATGGTAGCCTTATTTCCAATCCAAGCATAGCATAGATTTTACCATCTCATAGGCTACTTTCAAGGCTAGCATAGATTCAAAAGAGGACCATAATTGAGCTGTTGCACTCGCTTTCATTCATATGCTATTGAAAAGAGAGTATACTAAACATGTGGCAATGACAGCGTGGTTTTCTATGTAGAAGTAAAGAAGTTGATATAGTGTGGGAGCCATCATTGAGTCAACTGTCATCCCATGTCAGCTCATTCTTCCTCGTCCCCAACAGCTACCTGCTTCCCCTTCCCCTTCCCCTTACCACTCACAGGTCCAGCCTCAGCCTCCTCCTCTCCTTCTTGTTCCTCCTCTTCTTGTTGCTCATCATTGGAAGCATTCCCACCATCTACATCACGCCATACATGTTGGTTTGCACGCTTGCTGCTATTAGTCGATGAGGATTTGCGTTTGCGAGTTACAGAACTGGTAAAAATGGATTTTTGTTGGCATGAATGGTCATGTTTGGCTGCATTTCCTTTCAAGTAAGCGTACTTGGCTGAAACTGTTGCAACACCAGACTGGTAGCACTTTTGGCGCTGATTACCAAGGTATTGGTTGATGATGGCAATGGTAGCCCAGTCACCAATGGTCGTTTGTGCATCTGGTCAATCTGTAAGTCTCTTTTCTCTCTCTCCAGGCGGGGATTACTCACAGCATCCTGATATGTCGCCCTTTGGCTTATAGGTTGCTCGTTCCACGGCGTCATGACGTTCATCCCACTTGCATAGAAGAGCTGATGGGCACTAGCCTGTTCATATGTACATATGGTACTGTCAGTAAGAAAGACACGAGTGAGTAACAGTGGCTCACAGCGATTGCACTATATATCACTTTCTCTCCATCTAACTTCATTTCCTTGCAGATATTCCAGTTTGAACCTCAAGGTTGAGGAATTTGCTGCTGGGTGGCTTGGTTTTCACCAAGTTTGTGTTGGAGCTCAGCACTAGTGGCTTCTGACTTTGCAAGTTTTGCTGCGGTAAAGGTATGTCACATGTTTGTTGCTATGGGTTATGGAAGGACTGACCTTGCAGTGCAGCAAGCAAATCATCCTGTCCGGTGCTTTCATCCATGTGATGGAGTGGATGAGGCTCGGCCGCCTTGTCAGAGACCTGTACAGGTACACCATCATGTTCCCTGTTGTTGTTGTCGACGCTGTCTCTTCAATGGCGAGAATGGTGCTTCGACATATTCACTTTTTTTAGAGCTTCTGGTGAACAGTATGGCTGGTGTCAGTCTATGTTTGTGTATCTGTAAGTTTACTCACTTTCACTTGCCTGGCATCTTCTAATAAGTTCTTCATAGGTTGGCTGCTCCAAGTTAGTGTTGGTGCCAGTGGCCAGTGGGCTGCAGTTGTTTTCGTTGGCTGGTTTGTGACTCGAGGCTTGGGGCCTGGAAGAGGTATTTTTTTTCTTTGCTGCTGCACTGTTCGTGGACTTATTTTTTGTAGACGTGGGGGTCACAGTTGCATTAGGTGCTGTCAGTGTCTTTGATGGAGTAGAGGATGTGCCAGTCCCAGTGTTGCTTCTGGTACCTGGTGCCATGATGGTAAGAGTAGGAGATGCCAGAGCGTGACGTACGTTGTGTTGGCAGCAACAAAATTTTTGTAATAAATCATGTGATATATTATTTGTTTTTCCACCAAGTTCGCTGAATCCTACCTCCCCCTTGGATGAATCTCTGCTCTTGCCATGGTACGGTCTCAGAAGCAGTGGTGTGAGCACTGTCAGCAGTATATCAGCAGGAAGTGTGCCAATGAACACCGTGCTTTCTTATTCAATCCCTTTTCAGCCACCTCTATCCCAAACAAACCTAGCAGTGTCCCTGAGGCTCCTGGCGACTATGGAATGGCATATCCATCTTGGGATGATCCTGGGGACTATGATGAAGCTTTTATGGCAATTGACGACAATTTGCCTTGCCATGGAGCCCATGCTGGACTGCAAAACATTCAAGCATGGGTTGAAGAGGTTGATGAAGAGGAGGATTTAATGGATGCTGATGACTGGACCTCTAGAGAGTTGGATGATGAAGATGGAACTGAGGACGAGGATGATGAAGACAACTTTGATTGGGAGGCTTTTGTGTGGAGATACCGTGTCATACATGGTAACCTGTCTGCTGAACAGCAGTTTGGGGCTGCTTATGAGCAGGAAGCTGCAGGAGGTGTGTCTACATTATTGTTACATTGGTCAAAGATATCTAATACCCTTCAATAGCAATACTGGCAGAATATGACCTGGCCATATGTCGAGCTTTCGCATACAAGCTAACGACACATACAATGGACCGTGCCTTTGCAAAAACTCCCTATGCATTCCATTGGCATCCCTCCCAACTTCCTTTACCCAAACTCGACAGCATTCGGTCACGAGTCTCTGCACTTTCTGGTGTAGAGCCTCGTCTTTTTGACTGCTGCCCAAACTCATGCTGTGCTTACACCGGACGTCATGCTGAGCTCAATGCTTGCGATTTCAGGCCAATGGCAAACCCCAGAAGCAGTTCACATACATTCCTATCACTCCCTGACTCCAGGCTTTCATTTGAAGCGAAGACATGGCAAAGAAGATGCAATATCGAGCTAAGGAGCACAAGCATGAGGCCGGCCATTACGATGACATCTTTGACAGTACTGCCTACCGGAAACTCTGTCATCGTCACGTCCATGTTGATCATCAACCACTTTTACACAATTACTTTGAAGACGACTGTGATACTGCCCTTGGTCTATCAACTGACAGCTTTGCACCTCACAAACAATGGAAAAAGTCAGCGTGGCCTCTCATCCTATTCAACTATAATCTTCACCCAGACATCCATTTCCTCCTCAAAAACATACTGTCACTTGGTGTCATTCCTGGCCCTAAAAAGCCTCACAACATTGAGTCTTTCCTATGGCCACTTCTTGAAGAGTTCTCCCTTCTTTCACATGGAGTGCGTGCCTACGACGTTCTCAATAATGTCATATTCTCATTACAGGCATACCTCATTGCAGTCTTTGGCAATATTCTGGCAGTATCAATGCTGATGCATATGAAGGGGCACAATGCTAAATCTCTGTGCCGCATGTGCTCTATCCTTGGAGTCGTGGGCCCCAATGATCCCAGAACCAGCTATGTACCTCTTAACCGGGAATGGATTGATGGGAGTGACGAGATTGGAGTATACGACCCCTACAACCTTCCTATGTGTAACTCCTATGTGTACCCATACCGAGCTTCTCACCCAGCTACAACCAACGTGCAGGCAGAACGACTTGCTTGTCGTTATGGCATCAAGGAAGTCCCAGCTTTATCCTTTCTTGACTCCCTCATCTTCCCTATCTCCTTCCCATATGACTTCATGCATCTCATTTGGGAAAATCTTGTCAAAAACCTCATTCTTCATTGGACAGGCCAGTTCAAAGGCCTTGACAATGGGTCCGAAAACTATAGCATAGAGAAAGCTGTGTGGGAAGCCATTGGAGCGGAAATGGCTGCTTCTGGTACCACTATTCCTTCTGCGTTTGGTGCACAGGTACCTGACATTGCAAATGACAAGTCGACTATCTCCGCAGAAATGTGGTCTTTCTGGACAATCTACCTTGGACCTGTTCTTTTGCAGAAACGTCTAGGCAAGAAGTATTACAACCATTTCATACTTCTGGTCAAACTCCTAAACAAATGTCTTCAATTTGAGATCACAACAAACAAAGTCCAGGAGATTTGAGATGGCTTTGTAGAATGGGTGCAAACATATGAGAAGTGAGTCAAGTTGTACTCTTTTCACATTACATTGGGCTGAAGTTGACAACCGTACAGATATTATTATCAGTATGCACCAGAGTGCATCTCGACTTGTCCTCTCACGGTCCATGCTCTTCTCCACATTGCGGATAGTATTGAGGCTATGGGCCCAGTATGGTGTTATTGGGCTTTTCTAATGGAGTGTTATCATGGTTCTCTTCAGCCAGCCATCCGCAGCCAATGTTATCCATGTCGTTCACTGGACCGTTATGTACTCGAGACAGTGCAATTAATGCAGATCAAGCTTCGTTACAATGTCGCTGAGGAGCTGAAGCTGGGGCCCTCAAAGGTCAATCTACCGCAAGGTGCTGCAAAACTCAGCTCCTGTAAGCTCGCTATTTCTGATTCTTCGATTTTTCAAAGATTTATTGACAAGATTTCACGTGCACATAGATTCTGATTTTATACTTTGTCCTCCCAAAGCTCCGTCACTTCAAACCCATCTATCTGCTGGCTTAACCACCAGTATTTGCGCGGCACTGGTCACACAATTCAACACCGAGCCTCATGTACCAGGTCAGAAGAAAAAGAAGATACCAATTGGAGTTGTCCGAGAACACTTCAGGTCAGCTCGGGTTGAAGTTTGGGGATGCTTTCACCAAGTGGACTCTGAAGAAGGTGAAACTATTCGTGCATCATGTGTAGGTGGTACAGCTCAGGAAGATTCACGAGACACCACATTCATCCGTGTAAAAGTACTTTCATAATGTCGTTTAATTTTTCTCTAACGCTTATCTTTTTTTAGTATGAGGCATACATTGATATACATGCTAGGATGGTGAATCGTAGAGAAAAGCTCATTCTACGGGAATTTTACAGTCAACTGGAGTGAATTGTTGTGGTTTGCTTCACTGAACCTTCAGCTTGTCAAGCGCTGAAGGTAACTCCGGACGATGAGATCTGCCTTGCAGCTATTCGTAGTTGCAAGTTGGACAAGAAGCAGCCTCTTACTGATGTTGGTATGGACATGCATTTTTATTCTGGATTTGGGGCACTGGATGTCATTGGTATTGAGAGCGTGCAGTGCCTTATGGGCAGAGTCCGGGACCATAATAAGACTGGGCAGTGGGTCTTGCTCGACCGTAGTGGGGCACTCAAACGGACTTTGTACATAGATTCAGATGATTAATTGATGGTGTTTTCGTACAGACTGAAAATCATCCAATCGAAGGATCATTCATTGGTTAGTCCTTTTCTCAAAGGATTGGATATATACTAGACTACTTTACAACCTACCTTAGCTTACTTCCTTGGTTAATTTTCAGCCTACCGAATAGGTTGTCTTAAGTATAGGTTGATTTGGCTTATCATTCTACGATAGACTAAAATATAACCTATGCAAACCCCACAGTGGAGATAGAAGAAGGTAAAAGCGAGAGTCTGAGAAGTACTCGCAATTAGAATTTAACAACGAATAATCACCTTCCGACAGGAGGTCTTAACATAAGTGGATGCCGTCTTCAGTCAGTTGGAGACTGGTGATAGTCGTGGATTTGAAGGAGATGAAATTACGAATGCTCGATGCTTGACAGAGTCAAAGAAGTCTATCAATGTAATGTAAAAGCTGCCAGATAAAGAGAACGAGAACATAACTAAAAGGCCCAAGTTGACTAGAACCTTCCTACATGATACCAGACGAAAACGAGAGGAAGCAGCAGAATGCCCATATTCACATCATATATTCTTCCTGAGCATAGATTGAACAAATCACCATCATCACCGTGATGGGCTGGATCTGAGAGAAAGTGAGGGTCAAAGCATTCCTTGACATTGAAGAGTAATAGAGGGAGAGGTTTGTAATTGGAAACATAGAATGCAATTATGAAGATCACGTAGGGAATGTCCAGTAGTTGCTTGAAAAGAGAAGTTGTGGATAATAGATTTGTGGTTAAATATAAAGTCTGAATCTGTAGAGATATAGGGAGAAAATATAACAAGGAGACGGACATTTCCTAGCCAGTCAATATCATTCGCAACCTTTCTGAGTCTCCTTGCACCAAGCTGAGATGTATTTTGGATTAAGGAATCCAGGAGCTTGTAGCTGCAGGCAGAAAAGGATTTGAAGTAAAGGACCGTTGCGTAAGAAAGGAAGGAAGAAATGAGAAGCAAGCAGCACACTGGCAAATTAACCAATGAACCAGGTATCGCCAACCCCATGAAAAGGTCATCAGAAGGGTCTCTGGCTTTTAAAGTCGACCTATATAAACTAGTTCAGTCCTGACCACTTTGACGACGGGGTATGAAGAAAATAGTAGAGGATGTGAGGGACAAGGACACATAGTAAGTACTCACCAAAAGGCACATATATGGGGCACTAATCCTGCACATAACACCCTCCCCAATTCCCTTGTACCATTTTCCAATCTCTCCACTCTCTAACCTGTTAGCTGCCAATTCCAAGCCAGTACAATCGCATCCACAGCCTATACGGCTCCGAATGCAATGAAGACCATGTAAGACGGGAATAAGCTCTGCTCTTGCTGGCAGAGGAGCCGCTATTCTGTAGAGTACCAGTGTATTGAGTCGATAGTTGTTACAGGTCCCTCGTCGTCATTGTCGTGGTGCAAATCCAGACCCAGAGTGCCCAGCCATGCAACACATCTTTCCTCCCTTCTACTAATGGCAACAACAACAATGACTTTCTCCCAAGCAGCCTCATAGAGTCCTAGTCCTGTTCATATTTGCAGCCTTCTGGTTGTCATTGTGGTCAGGAAGAGTGATGATGTGTATGCTCCAGTTTTCAGTCCGAATCTAGACCTCCACCTTCACAGCTGCATCAAACCTTTCTTCTCTTCCAACCGACAACAGTTCCCTTCAGCCATGGAACATCCTTCTCCTTCTCTTCCTGTAGTGTCAATTTTGATGCACCATTATAGTCAGTAGTTCAAGCTCAAACTGTGACAGGAAGTGGAGTGATAACAACAAGTACTCTCAAGAACCTGCACTACATCCACCACTGCATCAACAAATACTGCCAACACCCCCAACGTCAACCCACTTTCTGCCTACAGCCAGCTGTCCATCAGTAACAACATCAGCCCCAATTCCAATGCATGCTTGGGGAAACCAGCAGCAAATAGTTTTACGTTTAGGAGAACGAGTCAATGGGTATGCGAGGATTCTGAATATGAGGTAGGTTTTCTGCTGCTTTGTTCTCTTGTTAACTCTCCATTACAACCCTACGTCTTTCTTATCTTTTCACCCCTTCCCACTGGCTCCATACTCCTTGACTTTCCTCATCCTGCTCATCGTATTTCCCACCTATCCTCGTCCTTATTGCTTTAAAGGAATACTAATGGTAATGCCATCGTTACAGTTCTCCTACTGCCCCTTGTCCTTACGTGTATCTGGTTAGATTGGATGCTGGAAAGTTTTCTACTTGATGGGAATGAGTTTGTCATGTTTAAAAGCATCGAGAAGGACGTTTGGGGTGAGTTTACTTCTACTTTTCTTTTTACGTTTCTATTTCGTCATCTGGACTCCTTTTCCGCACCCGCTACGCTCACCTAGACCTTGTCCTTACCCTCTCTTCCATTCTATCCTACCCTGCTACTCTCTTCTTTCATCCTCAAGCTCCCTTTAGCCATATATCTAACCCCCTCATGGTATAGAGAAAACCCCGACTCCCACTCTTCAATTCCATCCTCTGGGTCTCTCATGATGTACCAAACCAGATCAACATCTCTGCTTCCAACCAACCAACCAACCAACCAACCAAGCAAAAAGGAAATCAATATTGCATTGAATGGGGAGGATTGCAAAGGAATACGTATCGCAGAAGGGGGGAAGGCCAAGCTGCTAAGGGAAGGGTAATGGAGAAAGTAGCAGATGGGTGAGGGGGGTTAGAGGCCAAAACGTTAGAAGTGAGTTGTCTCTCTACAAGTCTCGGCCCTCAGGGTGTTGTTTTTTTGGTAGGGGGGGAGGGGTGGATTTGGTTTGTTTAAAGTCTCTTGTTCTTTGTTCTGTTTTTGCTTTTAATCTGCTTCCCCAGGTTGCCTCCTTTTTTCGATTTCTTTCTGTCACTTAGCACATTCCTGTTGAAAGCCTTTCCCCCCTTTTTTTTGGTTTCTCGATTTCTTCTATCTACTTCTATGCCTATCTTTCTGCTAATACCCACTGTCTCCTGGCCATTCACCTTCTCCATTCTCCCATCTTCCACTTCCTCATATCCAATCCTATGCTGTGATAAAAGGGAAAAAAATCAACCAACTCGACTTCAGTGAGATTGACACTGACTTCAAGATTTTTTGTCTTCAGAACTGAATTCATAGTCATCTCTAACCACCCCCTACCTCAAGCTACCTCATCAACTCAAACCCACACCTATTTTGCTCTTCCAAGCCCACACCATATCACACTTTCTTGTCAACTAGACACCTCATTCAAGTGAGTGAGTTTGATTTGTCATCCTCCAGCTTTGACTTCAGACTTCCCCCCCACCAACTTCGACTTCAGACTCCCCCCCCCTCCAATTTCGACTTCAGACTTCCCCCCTGACTTTGACTTCAGACTTTCCTCCGACTTCAGACTTCAGATTTTGATGGTTTGACATTTGATGCCTCTTCTTTCACTGTTACTTTCCTTTATTTTTTATCCTTTTAATCATCAATTAATTTTCTTTTCCGAAATACCTGCTCTATCCTTTCTGGACAGTGACTCTCCTTTACGCTATCACTCTCTTACTTTCCTTTTTGTTTTTTCAACTGGTTTTCATAGCTCTAGTTTCATAACTGAAGTTGGAGTCAAAGTTGGAGAATGAAGTCAGAGTCAAAGTTGAAGTCAGAGAATGACAAATCAAACTCTAACTCACTTGAATGAGGTGTCTGGTTGGCTTGGAAGGGATAAATAGGTGTGAGTTCTAGTCAGTGAGGTAGGGGGGTGGTTAGAGATGATTATGAATTCGGGAGAAAATAATAGGTGGTGAGTTTGAGAGAGACAAACAAACCTTGAAGTCAGGTCAGTTGATTTTTTCCCCCTTTTATCACTGCCTCCCTTTGTCCTTCAATACTTGTACCCACACTCAAAATCCTCATCAAGTGTAGGGAAGAACAGAAAATGCAGAAATGCTGAGAGAAAGATACAAAAAGCCTAATCACCACCTAATGCCTCAAATCCTGCAAACAATACCCTCAACACACACTCAAATAGTAAACCTCATGCTCTTGTCCCCATCCCCCTCTTAATCCTCATTGCTTTTGCTTTTGCTCTGGCTTCCTTTCCCAATTGCTCTAGTTGTCTAGTTGTCTAGATTACCATTTTATCCTTTCGGGTACAACTATGGTGTCTTTGTTTTTACTACCCTTTTCTTGTGTCTGCCCAGGAATTGATGAAAAACAACTTAGCTTTGGATGAAGGGAATGCAAAGTGGAGGGGTAGGGGTATGGAATTGTCATGAAGGAGAGGGCATGGGTGTTGAATAGCAGATTGATTAAATGGTGTATATTTTGTGGAATATATCATAATACTCGCATTAGCATAAGAATAGCATTATATACTTTAAAAAAACACTTCAAATATCTTCCTACACCAAGGCTTACATCAGTTCACTAAGCAATAACCTGGAATCTACTAAGTGTCAAGGTTACTGATACACTGGAATAGCCATCCAAGTCACACAGTTTGAGGACAGATACAAAGCAATTGATTGAGAGATAGAAATAGAGAAAGAGAAACGAGTAGGCTGACTATGCTCTACACTGCGTAGTACTAGTACGGAGCGGAGATGAAGTGAACAAACTAAAGGACTAGTTAGAATGTCTAGTGGTTTATATAGAAGAACAATGAATAAGTGATAGGAGAAAGATAGGAGAAATAGGAGAAAAATAGGAGAAAGTGGAGAAATGTAGGGTAAAGATAGGATTGATGGAATAGAAGATTGATGGACAGTTATTATAGAGTTTGACAGGTTCTATAAGGTTCGAAGTCAGAAGGTTTAAAAGGTTTATCGAGGAAATGCAATAGACAAATGATCAGAAAACAGGTTCAATAATGCAGTAGAAGAGGAGGAGGACAAAGAACTGTAGCAGTTCGTGACATTACCCCCTCTTTAAGCTGTGCTTTTGCTAATTCCCATTGAACGTATTGTTGATCCTGATGATATGCATCTGGGTGATTTCGATGGAAAGCTTTGATCATCTCCTTTAATTTTGTCAGCCCTGATGCTGGTTCCCATGAATTCTCTGAGTCTGAGTAGTCTAACCACTTGACCAAGTACTGCACTCCTCAATGATTTCTAGTTGGCTTTGAATCTAGAGTTGCTTCAATGTCATACTCATTATCCTCCAGTAGTAATTCTGCTGGTTCGCCTGGGTAGTTTCCTCCATGAGCTTCAGTTTCTTTGTATGGTGATAGTAATAAAGCATGGAAGACTGGGTGAATTTGCCAGGTGTTTGGCAGTTTGAGCCGATAGTTAACTTCACCAATTACATCAGTGATTTCAAATGGTCCATGATGACGGTTTTTGTTGTTTTCAAATTCTTCCCATCCAACAGTACTTTATCTCCAACTTTGAACTTCACCCCTCCTTTTACGTGATCCATATTCCCTCTCTTCATCAACTAGACTTGCTTTCAACTCTTCACATAGTGCTTCTAAATTCTGAAGGTGTTCTTTGACTTTTGGTACATGTGAAGAAGGATTTATTGAGGGAAAGAGTCAAGGAAGATATCCATGAAGTAATTCGAACAGTGACTTTCCAGTGGCAGAGTGGACTCGAGTATTATGGCAAAACTCAGCATATGGCAGATATTTGACCCAATCATCTTGACAATAGTTACAAAAGGTTCATAAGTATTGTTCGAGTTCTTGATTGAACCTTTCTGTCTTGCCATCTGTTTGTGGGTGATAAGCCATACTAAGAGCTGAGATAATACCTAACTTAGTGTATATCCCTCTCATAACCTGGCTAAAAAATTGGGGCCCTCGATTTGAAATCATTTTGTCCCATAGTCCATATTGTCACCATGTGTTGTTGAATAGTACATTGATAGTCCTGTCACTGTTGATATCCTTTCAGCATGGTGAAATTACCATGGTCTTGGTTGATCGATCCACAGTTACGTGGATTGCATTGAAACCATCACATTCTGGAAGATCCATAATGAAATTGGTGGTAATAGTACCAAAAGGTCTTTCTGGAGTTTCGTTTGGGACTAATGGTACATGTGATGGGTGATTTTGTGCCTTGGTCAATTGACAAGTAGCACATCCTTTGACATAATCATGAACAAATACTGACATACTGGGCCACCAAAATTCCCTACTAATCAGCTCATACATTTTGAAACAGCCTGGATGTCCTGTGGTGAGACTATGTCTCTATGTAATTGTTGATCGTAAGGGACATAAACTTTTCCTCGGAACAAAATAATCCCATCTTCGTAATTCCATTCCTGTAGGTTCTTGACCAGCGAGCATGGACCATTGTTTAAGATGACTTCAAGAGCACTCACAACTTCCTTGTCTTTCTTTGGACACTCTTTAATTTGTCTTCTCAGTTTGGCATCTCTGATCACAATCACTGGCCCTGGTCTCATAGCTCAAATTCTGAAGAACTTGGGGTCTAGTAACACTTTGTCCTTATTGTCGTCTTTGACCCCCTCTTTATGATCTGGTCTTCGAGAAAGAGGATCACTTCAATTAAGACTTCTGGGTTTATGGATGAGGATGAAGTCGAATCTGGTAAGAAACAGAGCCATTCTTGCTTGTCATCAGCTTAATTTCTGAGAGGTGGTGAAGGACTCCAGATTTTTGTGGTTGGTGAGGATCTCGATAGTATGTGGTGTGCCTTCAAGATAATGTCACCAAGCCTCCAATGCCCGTATGATCGCTAACAACTCTTTATTGTGAATGTTGTCGTTTCGTTCAGTCTCAGATATGGATTTCAATAGGTAAGTGACTGGATGCCACTTGTCATCTGATCGTTTCTGTGACAGGATACCTTCAGTGGCATAATCAGAAGCATCTACTTCTACTCAATACAGTTTAGAATGATCAGGCATCAAAAGGACTGGTGAAGAACCTGAAAGGCTTTTTCTGCATTGACACTCCACTTCCAAGGTTCATCCTTCTTTGTGAGATCAAAAAGCAGTCAAGTGACCTTAGAGAAATCATGTATAAAATGACGATAGAATGATTGAACATCTTTGACGTTTCATGGTGCTGGGCATTCAGTGACACCTTTGACTTTAATGGGATCCATTGCCAATGTATTGTGAGGGAGGATAAGACCTAGGAATTCTACTGAGCTAGCTTCAAAGGTGCACTTCTCTGGTTTGGCATAAAGGTCATTCTCCTGAAGTTGTGTGAGCACTTGTGTGACCATTTGTTGATGTTCTTCCAAAGTTTCTGTGAAGATCAAGATGTCATCCATATAGATAACCACTTTTCCTGAATCAATGAGGTCCTTAAAAAGAGTATTCATCATTGCCTGAATTGTTGCAGGAGAGTTCATAAGCCCAAAGAACATCACCATTGGTTCAAAAAGTCCCCTATTTGTCTTGAATGCTGCTTTCCACTCATCTCCTTCCTTTATTTGCACATTATTATATCCCCATCGAAGATCAATTTTTGAAAAAGACTCGTGCTCCCTTGAGTTTGTCTACCAGCTCTGATATAAGTGGTAAAGGGTATTTGTTCTTTATGGTCCCTTTGTTCAATGCTCAGTAGTCCTGTATGGGGTGTAGCTTTCCATCTTTCTTTTTAACAAAGAAGAAGGGACTTGCCATAGGAGACTTCAATGGTCTTATGTATTCCTTTTTTAAGTTCTCATCAATGAAATTGTTGAGTTCTTGTTGTTCATTAGGAGATAAGGGATAGGTTTTGCAAGGACAAGGTTCAAAGTCAACTTCAACTCGATAGCATGATCCCATTTGCCATGTTTTAGTAGTCTTTCTGAAGTTTGTTTGTCAAAAACTGGTAAAAATGGATGATATTGGGACAGAATCTTATCTATAAGTGATATGTCCTCTTTCATCTTCTGAGCTGCTTCTGCAAGTTCTTGAGCCTTGGTAAACCCCACGCAGATAGGTAATTCTGAATCTGATGTCAGGTAATCCTCTTTCTTCCCAAAAATTCTAATGCCTCCTGTTCCCATTGGTTTGGAACATCCTTCCAATCAAAGTCTTCTTCAGTAAAAATAGCTTTAGATTCTGAAGAACAATGAAAGGATCAAATAGAAATCTGACAATGCCGACCTGCAACCTTTGACTGTGCAATTGGTTTAAACCATCCAATTGGTTCTAACCATTTCACTTGGTAATCCTTCTGATTGGTTCGTGGGTCGATAACAGTCAATATGGGAGATTTGGGTTTAGTGCGTAGGTTAAGGACAGGAGGTTGTTTCAAAGTGCATGTTTTGGGACATCTAACCATATCCACCCTAGAAAACAACCAATCCACCTCTGGATTATGCTCCTCTAACCAATCGGTACTGAGAATTATATTGTGATCTCCAATGTCCGTAACATAGAATTCAGCTGTTTCTTCGTGATACAATTTTCTGTCCTGAGAATAGACTCAGAGTTTTTGAATGGTGTAATGGCATACCCATCCCATAGTGTTTTCTGAACTGTCGACGTGGCATACAGGGAAAGGGTTTTTGATAGGTAGGAGGGTTAAATGATTTTCTCATGTGAAATGGCTGTTGATGATAATGCCTTCCACACCACTGTCTATTAGAGCTTCTGCATTGATTTCTCTGCTGGTGATTTTGCCAATAAGTTCAGTTTTAAGTGTTATTGAGGGTACCTGCTGGTTACGAGTGACTGCTGACATTCTTAATTCTGAAGGAAAGGTACGTTCACAAAAGGGGTTTAACACATGGTATCAATCGTTCTTATACTGTCCAGTGTATTGTACAACTCCTCCTGATGACATAGCAGGGGAGTATTTCAAAAATCCATCATCTTCGCCATGACATCCTTCAAATATACACTAGCCTGTTCCTTTTCTTCTCCTTCCAAACCCTTGACCTTGTTCATCATATCCAAAATATCTTTGATTACATTACGAGAGGAAGATGACAATGATGTTTGAGTCACTGTTACCAGTGGCGAACTAGATGATGATGATGGAGCTGAAGTTTCAGCTGTCCTAACAGCACAAGGAGAAAAGTTTTGAGACATATTCTTGTTCAGGAATGTTGGGCATTCATTGCTCATGTGTCCAGGTTGTCTATATGCAAAGCATGCTCATCCATCACCTTTCTTCTGGTTTGAGTTTTGTATCTTCTTCATCTTCTCACTCTGTGATTCGTTGGGTTGCCCAATCTCCTCCTTGTTCTCCTGTGAAGAACGAGAGGAATAAGGACACCTTGGAGTCCTCAGTGGGGTATCTGGCCTTGTTCTGATGTAGGTAATTGTTGAATGAAGCTAGCCATTGCTTTGCTTCATCATATGCTCCATTAAAGGCATCGGGTTTCCTTCCTCGTTTGGAAGTAATGTTAGAGTTGTTAGGTGCTATGTCGGACATGGCTGGATTGTTTGGATCTGATGGATCTGGAGAGGGAGGAGGGTTTGGACAACGAGGGGCTATGGATGGTCCTTCGTTAGATGGAATTACAGGAGAAGAAGGGTCATCTGGATCTGATGGATTAGGAGAAGGATCTTGGGGAGGGGTTGATGGGTTATTAGATGATGGATCTGGTAACAGATCTGATGCAGAAGTCAGATCAGGTGGTACGAGAGAAGAGGGTTCTGGATTCAGTTGAGTGTTTGTCAATAATAGGATGAGCTTTTTGAATAGCGAGTTCTTGGTTATGCATTACGGCTTCACACTCAATAGCAAGGGGTTCAGGAAGTGTTTGAGTGTTGTACCTGTTAATACAGGGCTGGTTTTTGCAAAAGATATAAGGCTTCGAACTCTCCAAGTTATAATTGCAGTTGAGAGTCTTTGGTTTGAAGAAGACATGTGGACAATCTGCACAGGGAAGATTTGGATCTGCAGATGCGGACCATCAGCTTGTCATATACTCTTTCTACAATCTCTTAGGGCCTTCTTTTCTGCCCTTTAAATCACCACAAGGATTTGAAGATAAAGGAGGTAGGTGTGCCATAGTCTGCAAGGAACGGAGTAGGTGTATTGTACTCTCTAAGGAATTGAGGTCCTGTAATCCTAACAACGGTTTCCTTGGTATTGAGGTCAAGGGTGACTCATATGGGATCACATCACCTGGTCCCAGTTTCCAAACCCAACAATATGTACAGATGAAGTTTCGATTGTAACTCCAAGGATCTGTCACGAACTGCTACAGTTCTTTGTCCTCCTTCCTCCTCTACTACATTATTGAACCCATTTTCTGATCATTCATCTATCGCATTTCCTTGATAAACCTTTTAAACCTTATATTGCTGACTTCGAACCTTATAAAACCTGTTGAACTCTATAATAACTGTCAATCAATCAATCTATCTTCCTTATCTCTTATCTGTTCTTCCTATCCTTCACAACCATATGACACCGTTCTATTTTTACTTACTTTTCTCATCTCTTTGTATTTCTTATATATACTCGAGATCTTTTGTAACTAACTCTCCAGTTCGTTCACTTCGTCTCTGCTCTGTACTACTACTACACAGTGTAGAGCCTAGTCAGCCTACTCGTCTCTTTCTCTCTATCTCATTTACATCTCTCTTTCAATCTATCTGCTTTGCATCCACTTCCTTAGTGTGTGACTTGGGTGGTTATTTGAGTGTATTGACAACCTTGACAGGATCCACCTGAATGCCTACTGCATGGCTGCACCAGTACTCAGTATGTGGTAGATAAAGTGGAAGGGGGAGAGGAGGTTGTTCATAATCAGGTGGACTCTCAGGGGGTTTGAAGCGAATCCGAGAGAATGGGGAAGACAGAGTGAAAGGAATATATGAAAGGGGGATGATTGTTGCTACACTATTACTCGAAGTACACAGTGGGTCTGCAGTCTACTCGAAGTAGTGTCTGCTTTAGCAATCAAAACATATTTGAATTGCAGGGAGGAAGAACAACTCTTGCAATATAGATGAAATGGTGATAAAAGATAAAAAGAGTTGAGAACAAAGATAAATGAGATAGAGGAGGAAAAGACTCAAATAGTGAGGTGGGTGTATGGGAGTTTGTTCAAGTGTCAAGGTTACTGATACACTCGAATAGCCACCAAGTCACACAGTTTGAGGACAGATACAAAGCGATTGATTGAGAGATAGAGATAGAGATAGAGATAGAGAAATGAGTAGGCTGACTATGCTCTACACTGTGTAGTACTAGTACGGAGTGGAGATGAAGTGAACAAACTAAAGGACTATTTAGAATGTCTAGTGGTTTATATAGAAGAACAATGGATAAGTGATAGGAGAAATAGGAGAAAGATAGGAGAAAGTGGAGAAATGTAGGGTAAAGATAGGATTGATGGAATAGAAGATTGATGGATCGTTATTATAGAGTTTGACAGGTTCTATAAGGTTTGAAGTCAGTAATATAAGGTTTAAAAGGTTTATCGAGGAAATGCAATAGACAAATGATCAGAAAACGGGTTCAATAATGCAGTAGAAGAGGAAGGAGGACAAAGAACTGTAGCAGTTCATGACACTAAGAAAATCACCCAGCTTTCACTCCCCTACACTGACACACATGACATTTAAGGAAACCAACAAGTAAAGCAAAGGAAACGAGATAGAAAAAAGTCAAACCAGAAAATGAAGGAACTAGGGAACTAGGTACTCACAGGTGAATGCTGCAAACAATACTGACTCGCACCGCCCATTGTGCCTTTTCCAATCTGTCATGTATTGCAGCCTTGAGTGCTTACTATGACTGAATTGGGTCTATGAGGTGAAGTGGAGAAGTTTGCATATATGTCAACAAAGATAGAGGAGACAAAAACAAAGCAAAATTGAGAGCTGGGATGAAAAACATCAGAAATAAAGAATCACTCACTGATGAAGGGCTATCAATTGAATGTATCTGTAACCTTCCTTGGGATATACTCCAATAGTATTGAGAACTTTCTTTGTGGTTGGTTGGAGGCAGATTTCAATTGGATATATGCCATGAGGGAGGGAATGAGCAGAATCATGGACTTCATGGACTTTTTCTGAGAGCAGGGGGTATCAGCGCTGGCGGAGACATGGGCAATAGACAACAAGATATTGAGAAAATAAGGGCAGGAATAGGAGAGAAATGAGGAATGGTAGAAAAGGTGAGTATGTGGGATATCAGAGATGGGAAAACAATGAATGACAGCAAAAGAGAAAGAATAAGAAGTTAGGAAAGTCCATGCACCCATCACATCCTCCTTGAGTGCTCTAAAAACAGTGAACTCTCATCGCCATCTTGGACAGCAGACTCCAATGACCAATCCAGGTGAAGAAGAGCATAGAAACACTTAAGAAAGACTTGTCACAAACCCTCGACCTGGGCTAGCCTCTCGATGCTGAATGGGCTTGTCAATGAGGGGAAAATGCCCTAGGAGGAGTCTGCAACCTAGGGGTGGCTTTGGTGAGAGGGAGTGACACTACTCACCCACTAACCCTAAGCCTATGAGACCAATGATCTGAGCTGCTAGCAGATCAATCTACACACCTGTACGGCAACTGAGATGACAACAAGGAACTAGATCAAGGAGAACGACAATGGATGGTGAATGTAGAATGAGAATCCCTTTAAAGGATGCAAGACAGCTGTGACTCCTGAGAGTCGTCCGACTAGATTCGCTGCGCACACAAGTGTAGTGCATGTATTCCTCAATTCACACTGCAGAGCAAGCAGAGAAGAATGAGAGGAAACAACGACAAGATCAATTCTAAGGCTTGAGTACAGGAAAACACTACCTATATATGAGTAGTGACACCAACTCCTGTATCAAGACTCTGCAACTAACTATGATGCTCCTATAACTAATATACTAAACAATTGCGAGTCCCAAACAGTAAATAGAATAAACAAATCAAATGTTAAACAACGGATATAGATATGGAGTGATGAACAGAATGAATGATCGCCATAATAAATGGGTGGGGGCACACATAGGTATAATCGAAAAACCCTCTAAGGGTTTCTGGCTTAGGTGGTGAATGATGTAAGAATGACAGATATGGAAATATGAAGGATTGCATGGGTATGGCATGTGCTGAAGGTGTAGCTGAAGGTGGCTGAGATGAGGATTTCTGACAAGACTCTGGAACAATGATGTTAGTATGGTCTTCATTGTAAATGGAGAGATGGGAGAGGTGATGTCATGAAAATACAAGCTGAAGTGGTAATGAAAGAGAATGAAACAAGACATAAAATAACGCACCTAGTATCCCTGTTCCCCACATATCCATCGCTCATGCATGCTCCCTCCCAGACTCTCAAACATATCAAAAGGCACTTTCAGTGTATATCCTGGGACTGTAGTTACGCATGTCTTGGCATTGAGATGTAGTTGGAGGCATAGGCTGCTAGAGGGTTGGCACTAGTTGTCAGTAGAGTGGTGGATGCAGTGGAGGGGAAAATTGTTGCTGAGGTCCTTAGAAGACTCCCCTTTCCAGTTCCACTAGTAGTTGAGTGGTTGGGAGAATTGAATAACCTGTTGGTGGAGCATCTGATTGGGTAAGCAAAGACAAATCAACTGGAAGACTATGTATAGATCTTAACAGGAGGAAAAGAGGTGGAGGAGAGATTGGTGCAAGGTGCCATTTGCCTGTCGTTTGCTTGCCATAGTCAGCTGTCAACCCAGTTTCCACTACACAGCCACATCAAGCCTTTCACCAACGACTGTCCAACACATCTACACAGCCACATTGAACCTCTATTTGCATCAATGACTGAAGTCCCACTCCACTCAGTCATGAAACATCCTTTGCCTTCATCTCTTGCTTCTCATTTCATCTGCATTCAGGTCTCACAGCCATTTCGGCTTCACCTCCCACCTCAAACTCAGTATTCGCTCAATGACAACATGTATACTTATGAAGTGGTTGTGAGCCAACACTAATATGTGGCGAGTACAAGGCCTCAAGCCCGTAATATGGACAACATTGAGATGGCATAGTTATGAGATGTCGGGCAGCAAAAAATAAATGATGTTGGGCTGTAGTGGAGAGACAAGAAGCCACAATAGATAAATGACATTGAGCCATAGTCAATAGGCAGAATTGACCTGTAATCAATATCCAGACTTGATAGGTGAGAATAGTTGCACCAGAGCAACAAAGCAGAGAAGTTCCAGTCAACATCATGAGCGGAACAAGGAAGAAATATCCAGGAGGACATGTCGAACTTAGCTTTATTGCTCGGAAACGCAACCCAAGAGGTGAACAGATGATCAACCTTGGGAAAAATCAGAGGGAAGAAGTCAGGAACGTAAGAACATAACCACAAGCAGAAAGGGAGTGTAAACAACTCATCCTCATTTCATTCGGCCTCATAATTCAAATAGACATGAAAATGTTCCCGTTCCTTTTTTTTTTGCCCATTACATCTTCCTCGTCTTCTCTCCCCACCTTTCAGTATTTTGCCTCCTGCTCTTTGCCTCAAATAACAATCAGGTCATCCCCCCACAAATGAGAATTGTGTGTCAGACTCTTCTATGCAAATTGTGATGCATTGTTTGTATTTAGAGGTATGGATAAGGATGTTTTGGGTATGTGTCTGTCCTCTTCTTTGTTTTTCCTCCTCATAATCTTGTTCTTTCTGGTACTCTGACCCTGTCATTCTGGTATCCTCATCCCTTTTTGGTACCATTTCTCTCCTTCCCCTCCTTCCCCTCCTCCACTATATTACCATCTATTCTTGTCCATAAATTCATACTCTCCCCCTTTCTCTACCTATCATTGATCCCCTCCCATACAGAAAAAAACTAGACCCCCACACATCCCCCTCAACTCTGCCTCTCTCTTATCTCTCAAAGCGAACTGCGTACATATTGTATTAGATGAGTAGGGTTGGAGTATGTTCTGAGGAAGGCTCAGGGAATGGTGATAGGTGCAGGGTGTAGAGCCAGGAGAGGGTGGTTGCTTCATATTGGTGAGTGGGCATTTTTCCTGGAAGTTTTGTGGGTGTTTTGGAATTTTGGAATCTGGGTTTTTCAAACTTGATTTTCACTTTCTATTCTATTCCGCACTTTTATCATTTCTTTCACTTGGCATGTCAGAGTCATTGTCTAACACCTCTCATGTTCTTGTTTTTGTTCTCTCAGCTCTACTTTGTCTATGTGTACGCATACATATGCTAACCCCCTCCTTCATATCTCCCATTCCCCCCTTCCCCCCACCCTTTCTACCCTTCCCCCACCACTTTCTCGTGATACATGAGACTCAACTTATGTCATCCATGATCATAGGCACCCGAAGCCCCAAAAATGACATGGCAGCTGGTACGAATGGAGAATCATGGCAAATAGAAAAGGGAGCCAGAGACAGAACAATGGGGAATGTGCGTCAGAACTGTGTGGGGTATTCTTTGACAGGTTTGGCTGTCAGTGGTGTTTTGAATTTCTTGGTTATTAAACAATGTGAGGGCAAGGGGGTGAAGGGAAATGTTGGGGGGAGGGGAGGTAGGATAACTAGGGGGGGGAGTTAGAACAATTGGGGGGGGAGGGATAGAACAATGGGGGAGGGGGGTATAACAATGGGCAGAGGGGGTACAATAATGTGAGGGGGGGAAGAGTGTATGGGGGGAGGGGATGGGACAAAAAATGATGTCTGCACTGCACTGCCCATGACACTTTCCTTCTTTTTGCCTTTGTTTTCATTTTCATTTGCTTTCTTTGGCTTGTTTGTTTTTTGCGTCTGTATCTTATTCGTTGCTAATCTCTGTCCCCCCTTCTCATTTGTCTCGAATGTTCACTCTTTCATATTCATGTATAGGCTCCAATAAATCTTTGCGACCAAGAACAGAAAGTCAAGAAAACAGTTGAGAATAGAGGACAGATCTTAGAGGGGAGCAGGCATTTTGCCTCAGGTTCCTAGTGAGGCATAGATGGGAGGAAGTTGGAATAGAGGGGGCTTGGGTGAGTGATATGATGCATTTCTATGAGCATATAATCAACTCTACCACCTCAAGATGTCTTCAAGATAGTCTCCAGGATGGATTTTCATTGGATATGGGTATGGAATTCCATTGTATATGGGATGAGGTATTGGTCAATAACAGTATGTGTGGTCTACCAGGTGCGTTTTCCTTTTCATTGCAATGCTCTGTGTTGACATTGGTCTTTTGAAAGGTTTTTCTTATGCCAGTTCAACGCCAGCTGGCCTGTACCGTTATTTCCAACAGGTATGGTGTGTTTCTCTGATTCCCCCAATAATAATGGCTAATACCATCATTCTCTTTGTCTTCCTATTCGCTCCTCTGTTCCAATCACATCCAAACACTAAGACACATGTGGCTATTGCAATGCTGTACTCTTCCGCGACGGGTGTGCACCTGAATCTCAGACTTTTTTTCACAATCTAGTTCATATAACCTCCATACTAGTTTGAGTCCTGTGAAATGAAGTCCGAGTTCATCATCACAATACTGTACCATTTTAATCAATTCAGCACCCCATTGTTACTGTTACACGCGTGCCAAACCTAAATATTCATCAGTTTGGGGCTGTTACCGTTACAACGCCAAATTTTTCATCAGACATAACCAACCATTAATAAATGTCCTTGGTGTTGCACATTGGACGGAAATGAGACGTAATTTTGGAAAGTAAAATACCTAAAAAGCCTACATTTTGCAAATCTGTCCACAGACAAAAAACGCGCTCTGTTACATTTGGGTCTGAAAATTTGTCACTTGTCAATGTTACACGTTACCCGTTACTGCCAAATTGAAAGAAGTGGTACAGTACTTGGAGTGTGATCATTGGTGCTGCTGATCTATCTCATACAGTAAAGTTGAGCTGCTATCTCCGGATTGGAGGTGATCATGATGCAACAAAGTTTACTTAGATAGATAGATAGATTCACGCCAGTGGCCTGTGTAGGACCCAGCAGGGTGATAGGGACAAAGCAGTTATAATCTGGGTCTAAAATGGGACTGAAAGCTGTGGGGGGACAAACTACTCTTCAATGTACAACCATATCTAAAGTGTATTTGTGACATAGAGTTAGCAAGGACAGTGTCGCTGTGTGCTGTGCCCAGGAGGGATTTGTTCAGAATTAGCCAGGGCATTACAAGCTATTAAAAGGCCTTACAACGTGGAAACAATTTTTCCATAAGTCCTTTGACCCAGCCTTCCATTGGGCTTTGGTCAGCTAATTCCATGTTGGTTCTCTTGAGGATGAAAATTGTAGGAACTATTAGTGCCTCCATCTCTGGAGTTCTTTGATACAGATTGGAAATATTTCAGAGGTGGGAGAAGCCTCAAGTGGTCTATATCATTCATCACCAGTATATCAGAGGATGTACTATGACTTGGATGCAGCAACATCATCAACCCTGTGGAATGCATGTCATGGGCTATCAACAGGCAGACAGACAACTAAAGAGGAAGATCAAGCTTACTGTCTGTTGGGATTGCTCGATGTCATGATGAAGCCTCGGTATGGAGAAGGGATAGAATTTGAATTTGAGTGGCTGTCAAATGTCCTTCATAAACATTATTCAGGTCACAGTCTATTCAAAATAATCCCCAAGACTGGGATAGAAATGATGAAATACCTTTCCCACTGGAGTCATTATTATTTCCTTTTTCGAGGTTAAAATTTAGTTTAATGTAGTCTAATTGCGAGTACTTCACAGAGTTCCAAATGCAGTAAAGTGGGCTTGAAGTGGTGAGCTGCTCTTGCTAGCAGAAGGTCTTAGCACTGTATGTCAAAACTTTCCATAAAGCTGTTATGCTCAACAATAATGGCATATAAGGGCCATAACAGCAAAAGGGGTATATAACCAGGTTATATGAATGAAGAAATTTGTATATGGACGGTGAAATCGGCCATATAATGGATTATATAGAGTCAGCTGGCAGGATATTGGGATGCCTGGTCGTTGTATGGCTGGCAATAGAAATAGCTAAAAAGAGATATCACACCATTGCAGAGCTTATATCAACTGTGTCCGACAGGAATTGAACCCAGGTTGACCCAATGAATCATATGACTAATTCGACCAGCGAAGACAAGCCAAGTAACAAGTGAGCCATTTCTCTGTTCTTAGATATAAGCTGCAGCTCTTGTTGATGTGCTACTACCTCAGATGGGTATAGTCACTATCATCGCTACCCTTGAGATTTGAGGTTAGTGAAGCTCAATTGGACATTGGACATATATTACAAAATCAGGTCATGTATTGCTATGTTCAGAGCCTTAGATAGCACTAATACTATTGTACATATGAGTTCAGATATCTAGATCAACGTTGACTGCAGCAAGAGTACATTACGACAGCCGATTCACTTATTCCATGAGTTGACTGTCTAACTCCAACGGCAGTAGTAGCAGCTGTGTCCTTGTTACGACGAGTGTTACACTGTTTACCAACTGTGGGCATGGGCGCAGGTGCGAGAACTGTAACAGGTGCAGAATCAGGTTCAGGATTGGCCGCCGCCGCCACTGCGTCAGGGAGGAGAACAGTGATCAGATCCGGAGCATTCAAATGGGAGTCGGGGACAGTGATAGTGGAAGTGGGAGTGATGATATCAGCATTGTCTGCAGTGGCTCGTAATCTGGCGTTGAGTTGCTTTTGGCTAGCATCGATCTAGCCATCATATCAGCAACTTGATCTACTTGATGTCCACCATCAGCTGTTTTGCTTCCGCGTTTGTTGTAGAAATTAAATAATGATTTAACCCATTCAGTACCCTGATTCAAGTCGGATTGAATATATTCGCGATAGTTGTAAAATCTCTCATGGTAATTGATTTGAGTTTTGGCACTGACCTCAGTGAATTCAGGGTCAGGGGAGATCAAACAGAGAACCTAGGCTGTACTCATTTAGTATCAAAAGTATCAACGAAAGTCAGAATAATAATACCTACCATAATAGCAGACCAGGCGATGCCCACTCCCCACTGCCTTCCAACAAGAGAGTCTATGTATTTGAAGTCGACAGCGGATACCATGATAGCATTAGGACCAAAAGGGACGCAGCGAATCATCTGTTCGTGAACATTAACAAGATTTGAAGTAAACGTAAAAATGAATTGAGATGAGCGAGACGTACCTTCGGCTGATACTCATTCATGAATAGAACTTTAGGATCCTTCGTATTCTGGTTTCCAAAGAGGATGTGGGCCCAGATGTCTTCTTTAGTGCCTGAAGTATAGAGTAAGGACTGTAGAAGCTGGGACTGGCCGCGCTCGTTCGAGGATTTGGTGACTTTGATGCAGGTTGGTACATTCAGGCCACGTAGAATAAAGTCAGCCTAAGATCAGACTCGATTTGTGGCTGTAGTGCACTGAGCGGCAACATTTTCCTGGAACTGGAGTGATACATTAATATATGCGGGTCACCAGAAATTTCTCGACACGCACCACACTTTTGAAACGAGGGTTTTCAATTGCCAATACTTGCAGTCGTGGATCCGCCGCTTTCAAATGCTCGTGAAGCTCGGCTACAGTACCTTCTTTGTATGTGTCGAAATCCAAAAACCTTTGAGGAGTCAACGGTCCAGCCATGTCTGGTGGAACGGGTCGTTGAAATGCAATGTCGGTGATCCAAGGATCACACATAATAGCCCAAGATTTTCTGGTCAGGATGATCATGTCCCGATGGGGCTTAATAGAGTCATGCCCTTGTTCCTGCGCTCTATGCCCACACCTCGGTTTTTGACCTTCACTATTGGCCTTCAGGATACTGATGAACTTGTGGGCCTTTTTGAGGCGGTCTGTGAGTGTTTGAGTTTGAAGTTGTGAATCAGCAAGTGCCTTTATGAAAAACCTTCATCAACAAAGCACTAAAACTGAGATGCTGCTTTAAACGTACTTTGTAAAGAGCAGGTATCCCAGCATCTGGTTGTGGAATGACAATCGGAGCAATATCATCATCATTTTCTCTTCCATCGTCGAATTCGCAGTAGTTGGTAGTGGCCATTGCACAGGACAGTGTTGGGGGAGAATGGGAAAGGCTAGAGTCGTCTCTTGGATGCTGGTGGCTCGAGTACAAGAATCTGAGAAATTTACCTCGAGGCTGCACTCAATGATCACCGCATATCAAAATTTAAGCTTTACTTTACATCATCATGGGTCTGTAAATTCTGGATACATATCCCGCATTCTCAAAAACATATCTCCATCCACTACATCCATAAGAAACCGGTCAGTGACTCCTGTATCCTCCAGAGATGCTAATGGTGCAAGAATTCCTCATATGATAGATCTACCGCCACAAACTCTCCAACTGTACCATCTTTCCTCAATTGGATCAGACCTAGTCTCTTGTCTACAGCTGAACAGTTTCCAGAGACAACTTTGTATTGCTGGAAAAAGGCAGCTGGATAAGAGTTCTGGTTGTATTCACATTTGAAAATGAAAAGTAGTTGCCCAAATGCAAAAGTTGCATCTGTCCTCTGGAACATGATAAAGTCAAATTGAGGTTTGTTGTAGAAATTAGGATTGCACCGCAGATAGTCAATCTCTTGCTTCCAGGTGTCCAGGGACTGATAATGGATTTTTAAGTACTGATAGGGAGTGATCTACGCTTTCGAAGTCTGTAATTGCCAACTTAAATAATGAATGCAACAACTCACCATTTCTTGGGTAAGGAATTTGACTGCTTGCCCGTTGATCAGTGCATTGCCCTTTTCAATTATGTATCTGGTCATAAATTCTCAGAGGCGTATGCGGAACCGATGGAAGCAAGGATCAGAAGAATGAGCGCGCTCAATTACGAGGCCGAAATGAAATGAAGGACGAGTTCATTACACTCCATTTCCGCGTGTGGCTATGTCTATTCGGTGTATTTGCCGTCTTCCGCGGAAAGATTGCCGTTACCGTACATTACGTCACCTAATTTTGTCATCTTCCGGAGACGTTAAGGGTGAGTATCATTGTCAGTAATGGTGGTGTTTTATTTTCGGAAGAGGTAATAAGTGAAAAGGGCATATAATCTATTTTAAATCCAGAAAAACAGAAACTGGAAGACAGCGTTAGCACTAAAGCTAAAGACATGCACCCGACTGCCTACGAAAACTCCAACAGATTCTATTTTGCACTAATTGGCCATGGAACGCCAAGCTAAAACCATATGTCTTGCCATTACGTTCCTATGCACTGGAGGAAATATTGAAGGGAGAAAGGCAAAATAAATAAATCAAAAAAAAACACGAAATACTCACTGATCCTCGTTTGTACTGCCCGACACTACTGCTGCCACTAAAGTCAATACAGTCTGTCCCTTTCTTTCTTGATCTTCAAACTTTGTGACTTCCAAATCATACTTAGTCTGGCCCCATAGGCTCTGGAGCCAATAAACCAATAGCAGCAGTGGCGAATGCAAGAGGAAGAGTGATACTAGAGTTTCGGCATATAACATTGATTGGGGAATCTAGAAACGAGCGAGAACGTTGAAGTAAATTGATATAATAACGACAAATCTGAACGAACACTTACTCTTTTTTTCTTTCTTTCTTTCTTTTTCTTTCTTCCTTTCTTCCTTTCTTTTTCTGAAACAGTACCTTCACTGTCTGCGTTCCGAGATTCTCTCTTATTGGTAATATCATTAAACCTTGTAAACGTACCAGTAAACACGGGGAGCGTCGGAGCAATTGTCAGGTCGATGAGGAATATTAGGATGACGTCCGTAGTGGTGTATTAGGGAATATTTGCATTGTGAGTCTTTTTTTTCTGTCTTGGGCCTGGATCGTGATTTCTGATATAACAATTCTGAGATGCCCTTTCTTCCCGGCATAACCAATGAACGGATATGTTGAACCATTGTTTGGATGTGGAAAAAGCGTCTCAGTCACTCACGAAAGGTAAACATGTGTTGGTATGGTTCTATGTTATCCTTCCCGTATATTAACCCGTAGATCAATCCAAAATCTCATGATCACTGGCAGGAGAGCTCAAGCACGAGTTGATCAAAGATCAGTGATTGACGCTGGTATCAGCAGTGGTGTATACCCAGCTGCGTAGATAAAGGTAATTGGCCCTTGTAGAAATTGCATCGAATCTGCCTAGGTCATTGAATTATTTATATTTATTGAGACAGAATGGTCTGCACCCCACAATGAAGATACACATTTGACGTGTGTTTGCCATGCTCATGGTGGACCTTGTGGCTGTGGCCACTTGTCAGACACCACGCAAACAGTGTATTCTCCTGAACCTATACTATCTGGCCATGGGTGTCAAAACACTTGTAATACTTTCGGTTATCCATGCATCATATCTCTCTCAGCAAAAAGTCAACACTGAACACTCTGCAATCGACGACTCTGTATGTCCTATAGCAAGGGTATCTAACATGAGGATCGGTCACTACAAATACCCACGTCCTCATAATCTGAACACTCTTTGATTGACGGGTCTAGGGTACTGTAGCAACAATCAGTAAGGTAATAGACGCAGACAAGTTGGAAAGCCAGTCTTACACATACGCCAGACATCTAATATCGCGGAGATCCCTTGAAGAACAGTCAATGACATTGCCATCAATGACTTTGAGTGCCAACACTGCTGAGGACAAAGACCATATGTGACGATTGAAATCCGTTTTCGTTGTGGATGTTGTGACAAACAGAAAGCCGTTAGAAATACCCCAGTTAACAATGTTGGCCAATGGGTCCCAAACCACCCAGGAAGAAGGCAACACCAAATCTTCAATCGACCAACGAACCAACGAACATGGATGATCCAAAGAACAATGTCGGGAATCTGCAACCTGCAACCGTGTGCCGATAGGAACAATAACTGGTTCCCCACACGTTGGAATCAAAATACCCTTCAAGCAATCCATTTTGATCAATTTAAATGTTCAGATGACCATATAGGTGTACGTGAACAGCGCAGGCAATTAGACATGCAAGAGATGACAGATTTACTGGTCAATATGGGATGGACAAATGCAAAAATGTGACTTGAAAAGCCGTATACCAGCCTCTTTTGACTATCCCTTCAAAAGTTCAAATGCATGGAGATTGGAAATTGCAAAAATGAAAGGAAATGTGATAACAGATAGATTAAAACAGAACAAAAACAAGCCAAATACCTTTCCTAATAAATTTCCTGATCAAGTAGAAATCCTCGATCAACATATATTTGAGGAGAAATTCAAGAGCAATCAGACAAAAAAACTCATAGACGATTTATGTATCAAATTTAACTTGAATCTAGAGCAAGAACGGGCTTTTTGTATTATTGCAAACCATGCAGTCAGTTCAATTTCAGACCAGTTGAAGATGTATATTGGTGGTATGGCAGGTACAGGTAAAACTCAAGTGCTGAAAACTCTCAGAGAGTTCTTTAAACAAAGAGATCAAAGTCATCGCATGATAGTAGTTGCACCAACTGGAACTGCAGCAGCTTTACTTCAAGGCTCCACTTATCACTCAGTGTTTGGGATCAATTCATCAGAGGAGGGTGAGTTTTGGAAAATGTCTATATCACAAATTTGTTCCAGACTAAGTGGTGTAGATTATGTTTTTTTAGATGAAGTTTCAATGCTTTCATGTAAAGACCTGTATAAAATCAGTGCTAAGATGGCCACTGCTTTGAATCAGCCTCTCCTTCCATTTGGTGGGGTTAGTATGATATTTGCTGGTGATTTTGCACAATTGCCACCAGCAATGGGTGGTGAAAGTGTCTCATTATATAGCCATACCATAGGTTCCAGTTCTTCAGACCAACAAGCTAGTATTGGAAAATATTTATGGCATCAGGTCAACACTGTAGTACTCTTGAGGAAAAAACTGTCGGCAAACTGGGGATTCAGATAGAGATATAAAATTTCGTCAAGCATTGGAGCACATGAGATATAAGAAATGCACTACAGAGGATATTACTTTCTTACGGTCATTGATATCAGACCCTTCAAATGAATCTCGTTCTATTGATAACCCTCATTTCCGCAATACTTCAATAATTTTAACTTACAACAAACACAAGGACGTGGCTAATGAACTGAGTAAACGATTTGCTGCAGAGACAGGACAAGTGCTCACGCACTTTTTCTCTGATGATGAGCAGGTTGTTTTTGATGAACCTCCTTCTAAAACTCATGATCGCAAACGCAAACGGAGAAAGGCTACAAAACACCAAATTGATGATCAAGTACAGCAGCAACTTTGGAAGCAATCCCCTTCAACTAACACTATGCAAATTCCTGCAACTCTGTCCCTGTGTAAAGGTCTGCTTGTGATGATTCGCTTCAATGGTGCAACTGAGCTTTGTATAACAAAAGGTCAAGAAGGCACAGTACATGGATGGCAAGCTAGGAAAGGAAAGCATGGTCAACTAGTGCTGGATGTGCTGTACAGTAGAATACCTCATAATGAATAAGGTAATAATGAATAATTGGTCATAAGGAATACACTTTTGGCTCTCCCAAACTGACGTTTACAGCCAAAAAAATATATCATAAAGAATAACCACCATAATGAATAGCTTTGGGCTGTCTCCCAGCACTATTCATTATGAGGTATTTGACTGTATGTCAAACTGGAAAAGTCTCCTACAGATGTCCATTTCAAAGATCTCCCCCTCAATGTTGTTCCTATTATCCCAAATACAAGGCGTATTAACTGTAAACTGCCTGACAACAGGATCATTCAGATCTCTAGAACTCAAGTAGAGGTCCTGCCTAATTTTGCAATGACTGACTTTGCTTCACAAAGAAAAACACGCGACCCCAATGTTGCAGATATATACAATAGTTGTGATTTTCGGGCCATTTATACTGCTTTGTCAAGGAGCTCCAGTGCAGATGGGACTATGATCTTACAGGGTTTTAATGTTAATCATATTACAGGTGCAATAAAGGTGGATATTGTCAAGAACTAAGGGAGATGGAAATTTTAAATGACATCACTAAGTTACGTGCAGATCATAAATTGCCTCATTCAATTATTGGGGACTTGAGGGGATCACTCATACAACAATATAGATCACATTTTGGAAATAGACATACACCTGAAGAGCTTCATGACAGTTTAGTATGGGATGCAGATGAGAAATTTGAGTCTACATTGGACAAAGAGATTTCTTGGAAAATTCTAGGAGAAGAAGAAAAAACAAAACCTCCAGCAAAAAAAAAAGCAATCAGGTAATTTTATGCCTATTCAGATAATCAATCAAGATTACAATGAAATGAAGGGTGACTCAACTTCTAGTATTCAAGATGTGACACATAACTCTAGTTACCCCACACTTAAGTGGTCTGCAAATAGCTGCGCATATGATTCTGCTATTATGCTTCTTTATCACCTGTTTCAATCTCAACATGCAGCATTTAGTGATGAAAGAATGAATTTCTCCTCTGTCTTGATGAATGAGCTCTCAGACAGTTTTCAAGGAAATTTGACAAACTTCACTGATATCAGAGAAAAAATACGTGAGCAACTGTTTAATATCGACTCTGATACATTTCCTTACAGGGGACATGCAGATACTTCAGACATATTGCATGAGCTATTGCATTCAGTGAACCCAACAACTAAAAGAACTGTTTTTTGTGTCAATAATCACTCCAACTTTCAAGACAGGACTCAGCATAATTTCATGCTAACTCGGACAACTGGTATGTATGAATCCACTCAGCATTGGGTGTCCCACTTTGTGGAGCCTTGGGGTGATAAATGTCACTCTTGTCATTCAGACATGTTCCGAAAATACATATTTCAAAGACTTCCCAGATTTCTATTGATGTCAATACCTTACGAAGGTAATATGGCAATTAATAATATTATACATGTAACTCAACGACCTGAGTCTCAACAGTATCACATAAATGGTATCATTTATTTTGGAGGTAATCACTTCGTCACCAGAATGTTTGATGGGGGACATGAATGGTTACATGATGGGATTGGGACTGGTGTACCAACAAAATTATCACCAGAATTTCAAGCAGAAGTTACTGGGCTGGAGAGTTTCAATCATAAAAAAGCAGTGGTTGTTCTATATGTCTGTACAGAAAATGATAATACAGTGTAATGACCATCGATCAGAGGTGATGCAGACGGCCTCGTTCTCGCCACGCGTTAGCGTTGGCCCACAGCCCCTTCATATTGTGGAAAGTAGTAGCATCTAATTTCGATCGAAGTTGGAATGTTTCCGAGAGTTCCAAATCTTTTTCGTCATCCATAGGCCCAGATAAATACACATCCAAGGCATCCATATCTGCCTGTATGGTAGCGGCAACCATGAACTGATGTTGGATCTTCAGAATCTAGAAGAGAAAAATGTTTTCTAAGAACGATAATATTTAGCTATCTTCAGCTGGCACGTACCTGATCTGCGACCTCTTTGAAGTTTGTGCGATCCTGATAAATTCTACGCAATGGCCCATGCATCTTCTTGTTGGGTTTAGTACCAAAGACTTTCTGAACTCCCTTCTCCTGAATGTCATCAAATAGGTGTTGGTGATAATGCATTTTGATGAAATTCCAATTTTTGTTGGACAGCTTGGGGTGATTTTGTCTTTGATTCAGGCAATCGTATTCCTTAAATCTTCTCAGAATGTTGCATAGCTCTGCAGGATAAATTTGTCACTCACAGATATCATTTTTGAGAATTCTTCCACAGCTAACCTTCCAGCTGCAATTGTGCGCTCTGTATGAACCTCAAGACTGCCACAGGTTCATATTCAAGTATGATCTAAGAGCTCTGAGAAGCTGGAAAGCAACTTTGTCTGAAGAGGGGTCAAAAACATCCTAAGCAGCATATAAAAATATCTACATCAAATACTGTTTAGAGTTCTCTGAAAGAATTAAGCAATAATGATTAATTAATACTTTTGAGATATCTCTATGCTTGGATCCATCATTGAAAGAGCTTTCAGTTACTGAGGAAAAATGGCTGAGACCACTCCATCTGGGCATCGCATCAAATCTGAATATTGTATTTTCAGATTTTTTGCAAATTGTCATAAGAGTCAATACCACACCTTGAATCCACCTCGATTGTTGCCTCTCTGCCTGGGAGAACCTCTAAGTGAAGCTTGAATTGTGAAAATAAATGATTTCCCCAGATGCCACTGCTATCAAAATGGAGCTCATCAAATGAGCAAGCCAAGCAAGGATCCAAATGGTCAAGGTCAAGGAAAGCACTCTGATCAAGTCAGCAAAATTTTACATCATAATTAAAGCACAAATCTAATACCTGAACAGGTCGAAGCCCTTTCTCCTTGAACACAATATCCTTATCAGCTTGCAAGTGGCACCTATCTGCTTCCTTGAAAGTTGTGCGTGTTTGATTGGGTGTGCGAAGTTCAAAGGGCAGTAGGAGATTAGAGAGATTTTCAGCTAGAACAAGGCATCTGGGGCAAGGACAATATCCTCCAAGTCCACGTATCAATGCCATTATGCACTTAAAATTTCAATGAATATTTTAATAAGCAGTTTTCTGATTACATTGTATAATCGAGTCAAGTACTCACTGTTCCTCATAGTCTGCTGACAAAATAAATGGTATTGGAAAGAGTTGTTGAATAATAGCATCAGCACATCGAAGTGCACATCCAGTCTTCGAATGAGGAACGAATGATGCAATGATCTTCTTGAAAGCCACATGCCAGACCATAGCTTTAAAGTCTGCCCATGCTGGTTTTCCCTTGTCAGCAGTATCCTCCTCAACCTGATAGTTTATTGCGCGTAAGTATCATTGTATACATAATCAGATGAGTGAACGCACTATAGGAAGCCAACCAACAAGGCGGCCACCGCCTAATCCATTTCCATTCCGAATATGCGAGGGAAGATTTCCACATCGGGCTATGACTGGATATCCTTTCTGCGAACCAAAAGATGAAAGTTTATTCTTATTGGCATAAAGAATAATCATGAAAGGTTTTGCATCTATCGGAAGCTGTGTCTGCCAAATTGTAAACCAGAATGTTAGCAGTAAGTATGATCAAATTATTGATTATGTACCTGAATGCGCCACCAAGCATTAGCTGCCCACGGCTCCTCGATAAAATTCATCCAGTGGCCATCAAAAATCTTGAAACATGAGTCGCATCCCATCTAAAGTCTCCTGACAGCTCTGGGCTCGTGGCCAACTTTGTGGCCCAATCCCATAGAGATCGATAGTGGACAGTAAACTCCCTAGGGGTACCACGATAATCAACTGAAAAAACCTCTTTGGTGAACTGAAAATGTGTGATCAGAGAGCCAAATCATGTAAGTAGCAATTAAACATACCCGCAAGCTTTTCTCATTGGCTAAATCCGACAGATTTTGCATTTCTGAGGCGGACTTGATTGTAAACTTCGAGTCATCCTCACCAGATTGAACTTGCTGCAAAATGCAAATAAAGTCTTTGCAAAGAGAATCTGAAAGCACAGCTCAGAGTGCAAACTCAGAAGCCTCGAAATCTAGCTTCATTCGAAACAGCCTCCATGGTTTATCTTTCGAAAGTTGTGACCATTGAGCAGGCTTCTGATATCCATACTCTACGAAGCTCTGTGTGATGGGTGGTTTGCCGCTGTTGGGATGGTACTCTGTCTGAGTGCAGTCCTCTTGAGGATGGCCGCCTTGATGATAAGTGTCTATCACTTCAAATTGAAGTCACTGGTGATTATAATAAATACCTGTGATTTGTAGCACCTCAACTTCTGACATCTCTGTATCTTTTCAACAATAATGATGGGTTTCAATGAAATATCACTCACGAAAATTATGATTATCAGAGTCTTGCGCATCTCCCTCCGCGCTTAGGTCAACAATTGAGGTAGAGTTTCCAGCTTGCCGGTCCTGTAATACTGTGGAAGCTCAAGTAAATGTATTTGCAATCATAATCTACAGATACCATGAGAGCTGGGGTTATTCTCTGAAAGAGAAAGTTACAAATGAACAATTTCAGATAGTGAATATTACAACTCACCTTCAGCAAGTATCTCTTTATTCTGGAACTCAATTACATCCATTAAATGCTTCATTTTCCGAGTACAGCTCTTCTCATGTTGAGTAATGCTCTTGGGTTTGATCCTCTGTTGACATATCATACAAGGAACAAGGCCATCCAGGCCAGGAATGCGCTGTTTTGGTTTTGGACCCATATAATAGTAAATTTTTGTGGTTGTATTGAACAAGCTAGCTAGAAGTATTGAATGGTGTAGAAAGGGTAACGTTGGTACATGTAGTTGGGGGGAAGGAAGAAAGACTCGTGGAAGTCGTCTGTTGACCTGTCTACCTGCGTGGACCGGTATCAGCAATGATAAAGGACCGGCACAGCATAATGCCATCAATATAATGCAATTATATAGGCCCTGGCCTTATATAGCCCTGAACCAAATCTCCGACATAGAGTCCTATTCCAGTCCATAGTTGTGAGGCAGGCTGCCATTTGAGAAGAATTCCAAATCAAACTAAGGGCAACCAGGAGAACCAGAAATGGGACAGTATCTATGCATAAGAATGGTTGTAAGAGGTGTGTCTCAACCTCATAGAGTCCATTGTTGCAGGCTCTCCTCACCATCATTATCAACAGATGAATGACATATTGTACCCTTCCAGTCTGAGTCTAGACCCATCTCTACACAGCCACACAACCAACTACTTACCCTTCCAATAGTGACAATGACAATGACCTCTCCCTAGCAGTCCTGGCCTCTGTCTCCTCTGTTCTCCACTTCCAGCCATGTCTTCTTCAGCCATTCTCCAGTAATCTGTCAATGTTTTCTTGACCATCAACTCTTTCAATTTGCCTGAGACCAGTAGTAACAGCATGAGTAAGATTCTTCTATGAATGTCCTCAGCTACCAGTTTTGATAAGAGCATTGATGTAGCTCTCTTTCACACCTCCAACTCTACCTAACACACACATCAAGACCGCAAATCCTTATCTTTGGATATGTCTGGGAATTCTGCAGTGAGCACATTGTTTACCTTGAAATTGAGGGGTACGAGTTATAAATGATGGATACAAGGTGCGTGTTCCTTTGTTCCATCTTCTTGGGAAATGGAATATTTACCTGGGATTATAAAGAAGATGCTAAAAGAAATTTCAAAATTGGACTGAACAGGTTTATCTTAAAGTGGTAAGAACATATTCAACTTGGGCAGCATTTGGGGTTAGGGTTTATTTACAAATTTGAAATCAATACATGGATGTAATTTTCACTGCTTATCTGAGTCATTCCTTATCATTATAACATTGAGCCCAATTTTCTCCATATACACAATTCTCAAAGGAAAGTTTTATGAAGCCTTGGCCAGAAATGATCATGATAGTGTGAGGTGTATGTAGGGTGAAGCGGTGTTCAGGTCTGATCCAAATGATCCCATGATCAACTCCAGGAAATCGTATCCATCCTTCACTGTCAAGATACCAGGATGAGGCTGAAAGGAATAATTAGTATGTTCATTGTTGAAATGCATCTGAAATACTTGCAGCTATTCGCAAATGGAGAAGAAGCCATCTCATTGGAGAGATTGTTTGTATGTTGCTTATGACTGATATCCAGTTGAGTCATTATTTTTGCATTCCAAATTCTGACTGTCCTGTCATAAGAGACAGAGGCAATTCTGGTTCCATCTGGAGAGAATGCCACTGAATAGACCCAGTCTGCATGGCCCAGCAAAGGCTGTCCAATGGCATTTCCAGTCTGTGCATCCCAGAACCTTATTGTGCTATCAGATGAGCCAGAAACAATTCTGGTTCCCTCTGGAGAGAATGCCACTGAATAGACCCAGTCAGCATGTCCTACCAAAGGCTGTCCAATAATATTTCCAGTGTTTGCTTCCCATATCCTTAGTGTCTTATCACGTGAGCCAGACACAATTCTGGTCCCATCAGGTGAAAATGCTACTGACCTGACCAAGTCTTCATGTCCCACCAGAGGCTGTCCAATGACCTTTCCAGTGCTTGAATCCCAGATCCTTATTGTGTTATCAGAGGAGCCAGAGACAATTCTGGTTCCATCAGGTGAAAATGCAACTGATGTGACCCAATCTGTATGTCCTAGCAAAGGTTGTCCAACATTATATCCAGTGCTTGCATCCCAGATCCTCACTGTCTTATCATATGAGCCAGACAAAATTCTGTTTCCATATAAATATGCGACTGATGTCACAATGCCTCCATGTCCCACCAGAGGCTGTCCAATGGGATTTCCTGTACTTGCATCCCAGATCCTTACTGTCCTATCATATGAGCCAGACACAATTCTGGTTCCATCAGGTGAGAATGCAACTGATGTGACCCAGTGTTCATGTCCCAGCAAAGGCTGTCCAATAGCATTTCCAGTGCTCGCATCCCAGATCCTGATAGTCACATCAGCTGAGCCAGACGCAATCTTAGCTCCATCAGGAGAGAAAGCTACACAGTAAGCACTCCTTTGATGACCCTGTCCAGCCTCATGAATGACAGACTGAATATTTGAATCCCAGATCCTCACTGTCTGATCATCAGAGGCAGAAATGATTTTGGATCCATCAGGAGAGAATACCACTGAATTGATCTCATTCTGGTGTCCTTGATAAGGCTGGCCAATTTCGACTCCAGTGTTTGCATCCCAGATCCTTACTGTTGTTGATGATGCAGAGACAATTCTGGTCCCATCAGGAGAGAAATTTAATGCATGGCCTCCATCTTTGTTTTGCCAGAGTACCTTTCCATTGTTTGCATCCCACATTGTCACAGCACCTGAGCCAGCAGCAATTCTAGCTCCATCAGGAGAATATGATACTGATCTGACTGTGTGATCCAGTTGGAAATGCTTTCCAAGGCTGTCTCCAGTCAAGATATCCCAAATCCTCACTGTTTTGTCTTTTGAGCCAGACACAACCCTAGTCCCATTAGGAGAAAATGCTACTGATATAATCACGTCTTTATGTCCCTCAAAAGGTTGCCCAATTTCCCCTCCAGAAATTGTGTCCCAGATTCTCACAGTTTTATCCCTTGATCCAGAGGCAATCCAAACTCCATCAGGTGAAAATGCAACTGATGTGACAGAACTTGTGTGACCCAGTAAGGGCTGTCCAATGGCATTTCTGGTGCTTGCATCCCAGATCCTTACTGTACTATCTTCTGAGCCAGACACAATTCTTCCTCCATCAGGAGAGAAAGACACTGATCCAACCCAGTCAAGTCCAGAAAAAGGCTCTCCTATTTGCTCCCCGTTATTTATATTCCACATAATGCACGCCTTGTTGCTCAACCCAGTTACAACTCTTTCTCCATCTGGAGAAACACTTATACATAAAACTTCTGCAGGGGCCTGCCAATAACCAATGGAAGGGTTTCGTAGCATTGTCCCTGATACTTTAACCACTTTGTCCAGTAAACAGCTTAGTGATGGAAAAAATGGCATGATGCTAAGATACATATGTGGAGTCATATTTTTGACTGCACTTAAGCCAAATACATTTGCCATGTCTTTCATTTCTCGTACAGTGTTCTGCATTGTAAGAGCAATCAACTTGTTGGCCTGGCAGATCTGTTTGTGATATATAAATAAAATATTGATCACATGCTATATCTTAACATACCTTTGAAATCAATCCAAGTATGCTAATACATTCAACAATTCTCTTCAAAAGATTCATGGCCTCAATCCAGAAAAGAGCCTTTAGCTGGAAGAATGTCTCCATTCTTTCCATTATGCTTGTATCCAACTCAGTTTCTGTAACATGATGAGCCCAAAAGATACATGAATATTCAAGTGCTCCTCCTATATTTTGGGCTATCTTGTTGGTAATACCAGGCACATTCTCATCACACAAAAATGATGAGGGCAGATTGCAGATGTTAAATTTGAGTTGGTACTGCATTAAACTCAGACATTTTTTTGCAAGGAGACTGTGATAACTGTTTGGATTGCAATGCAGGTTCTGTGCCCTTGCCTCTGAAATCAGGTAGTCCACAAATGATGCATGAAATGTGTAGATAGCTTGATCAGACTTATTGATATATAAAACAGATTGCAAGTCCATGATTGTCGCCTGGACGTCTTCCAAATCCAACTCCAGTAGCTCTGAGAGAATTTGACATGATACAGGTCTGCCAGTTATGACTGAGGTGTGTAAAACTTTCAAACTCTGTTGCTGTTCCTCAGAAGATAGCTTTGAGAGTGAAAGTGCATCATTCAGGATTTGAGAATACAGCTCATCCAAAATTCCAGTTTGATGTTTGTCTGGAGTGTGGTTCAAGTTAAGGACATTCTTCAATCGGGATTGGGCTCGTTGTTTACTTCCAGTCAAGTATTTGACAATTGTAGCAGCATAAATAAATAATACACCTGAGCTTTCAACAAGTATATCCATCTTGTCTCTGGCTATAGACATTCCACTAAGACCCTCATGAAGAAAAATAGATATATCATCTCTCACGATACTTTTCTGTACATTGTGCAAAAAGAAATGTTGAAGAGTCTGCCTTTCCTGTTGCATTCTATCAACATCAAAATGACCTTTGATATGCTGCTCTGGGCGACTAGTCAGAAAGAATTTCAGGCCTGGAATTTCTCGGTTTCTGATGGCTGGAACGAGATGCTTCAGTACTACAGAAATGTTTTCGCATTCATCCAAGGCATCAATTACTACTACTGGAGTATAAGATGAAGTAGTAGTTTTCCAAGGATTGATCAGAAGTTTGCTGAGTTGGCTATTAGGCTCTTTAAAAGCAATATCTGGATCTATTTTCAGGGCCTCTCTAATTGCTTTTGCATAATCTTCTGAATATCGAGCAAGTTGATATGCAATTGTGGGAATGACCTTACAATAGTCTTTACATTCCTCGTTCTGACGAGAGCAGAAAAATACTCCACCCAGCAATCCCTTCTTCTCTAGCATCAAACATGTGGACTTGGCAATGGTACTTTTCCCTGTACCTGCCATGCCACACATCCAGTAGCCCGCTGGTGTGCCTGGCGAAGTATCCTCAGCCCAATGCATGATGTTCTGCAACATATCTGTCCTGGTGCCTTCAGTACATGCCCTTCTTTCACCAACATCATGAAATGCTGCTCTGGTATAATTCAGCTTGTAAATGATGTCTGCATCGAATTGAGTGATTAGTGAATTCATTCGCAATCAACATTTGCCGTACCTTGTTCTCCAAAGTAGTTTTGTGTGTTATGCTGATCTCCCTGTACAACATTGATGTTCGCGTTCTTCATAGAAAAATGATGGGCATCTTGGAGTATGCTTCAAGTTTGAGGTTGAGTCAGTTACTAAGATGTTGCTCTAAATCACAATAACAAACCTACAGTGGCCAAAAAAATTGTCCACATGTTTGGCACTTTTGGAAAGATTGCTGATTTAAGAGCTATTGAGCAGAAATCTCAAAACATGGCTGGTGGTAGCAAGAAAGCCTTTGATTAGAGCTACAATAATCTGTCTATTTTGTCTTATTTGTCCAAATATCTGTGGATTTATGATTGATTTAAAACTGTATGTCATTTGGACAATTTTTTGAGTTGCCACTTCAAAATCATTATTGCAATAACCTGATGTGTTATACATGATGTCATGGGTGGAGCTGTACAGTAATGTAATGTATACACTACAATGATGTCATAGCTGCAACATACAGATGCTCTACAGCCTCTATGAAAATCATGGGGTCCCTCATATCAGCCCAGAAAGACAATCTCTACTCTCTCCTCTTAACTGCCTCTCCATCTGCAAAAATTGCAGCTCAGACTGGAGTATGGAAGCCAAGAGTTGCTTTTGTGGCTTAAAAGACAAATACAGACAATGAGAACAATACAGCAGGGTGTCCTAGGAGGCTCTCTACTACTTGTGAAGAGGTTAGATTGGAAAAAAATCCATTCTGGTAGAGCCAGATTGCTACACAAGTGGCCTGAAACATCAAGGCTCTTCTTGGACAACCTGTCCCAACCTATAACAGCCAAAACATTCCTGAACATGTCTTGTGGCAATCTCCAAAAACACAGAACAAGTGCAAACTTACAGTGACTTGCAGCAAGGCTCACTTGAAGTTTGCACAGATGTAAAAAGACCGGGCTGTAGAAGGCTAGAAGTGGGTTATTTTCTCAGATAAGACCAAAACCAACTATTTTGGGGCAAATATGCCCCAGCATGTGTGAGAAAAGAGAGATAAATTCATGGTACAGCAAGATGTGACAGAAATGATGACATTTGAGAGAGAAAATGACATGATGGGGTAGGGTATGGGGCAACAGTAAGCAGTAAAAATGGTCCAGATGAAGGGGAAGATAGATTGCAAACACTATATGACCATCTTAAGTAACAAAATCTGGGAAAGCATTAATAATATGGGAGTTGATCCAGAGGTGGCCATTTTTCAGCTGGGTATTAACTTTCTAAAGTGCTATATCCAATGGTTTCCTTTATCAGAACATGTCTCTCTACCTATAAAAGCAACACTCTGCTTTCATACTTCAGTCTGAGCTGAAATTTTGATGGAGGGAGGGGCAGTTTGGAGGAGAGAGTAGAGATTGTCTTTCTGGGCTGATATGAGGGACCCCATGATTTTCATAGAAGCTGTAGAGCATCTGTATGTTGCTATGTATGCTCCAGCTGGCAGCTATGACATCATTGTGGTGTATACATCACATTACTGTACAGCTCCACCCATGACATCATGTATAACACATCAGGTTATTGCAATAATGATTTTGAAGTGGCAACTCAAAAAATTGTCCAAATGACATACAATTTTAAATCAATCATAACTCCACAGATATGTGGCCAAATAAGACAAAACAGATGGATTATTGTAGCTCTAATCAAAGGCTTTCTTGCTACCACCAGCCATGTTTTGAGATCTCTGCTCAATAGCTCTTAAATCAGCAATCTTTCCAGAAGTGCCAAACATGTGGGCAATTTTTTTGGCCACTGTAACATCAGCTGGCCCGGGCCGTGAAATAGGATTGTTCCTGCTACTGGCAAATTTATTTCACTTTATTTCTAGAAGCAAAGCAAAATTATACATAGGATTCATGCGGCTTTGAGCGGTTGCTGTTGAGTCTACACCAGCTCTATTTCACATTATCAGTAAAGCTGTGAAACTGTAGACTCTAAGAATACTTACCTTGGCTTAGTCAGGGCAATAGACGCATTTGTAATAGCCTGACTGCTTTGAGCTGAAATCTCCATGTTCCTTGTATCGGTCATTTCGTGAGCTGTGCAGTAGAATCACTGAATAATTTTTCCCTACTATTTCTTCATTGAATACTTACCTTGCTTCTTCTCCATTTTTTGTTCATTTTTTGATGATTTATTCCTTGTTTTCTTGGATTTCTTTGATTTCTTCGATGGCATATTGATGTTTGATGAAACAGAGGTGATTTATGTCGAGAGCGCTCAGAGGAAAGTGTCCAATACACGTGAGGTTCTTTTGACAGTGCAGAATGATAAGGTTGGGAAAAGAAGCTGCGACACAGCAGGTGATATATGTCAAGAGCGCTCAGATGAAAGTGTCCAATGCACGTGAGGTCTCTTTGACAGTGCAGAATGATATGATTTGGAACGTAGGTGATAGATATCAAGAGCGCTCAGAGGAAAGTGTCCAATGCACGTGAGGTCTCTTTGACAGCGCAGAATGATAATGTTTGAGAAAGAAGCTGCGACACGGAATGAAAAGCTTGGAACGCAGGTGATAGATGTCAGTAGCGCTCAAAGGAAAGTGTCTAATGCACGTGAGGTTCTGTTGACAACGCAGAATGATGTTGTTTTGCGCGAAATACTCACGGAAAAACAAGGCTTGCTGAAGCATGATAAGATGACTCGGATAATCTTCTGAAAAGAACGTCACTGACATCAATACTTGTAAAAGAGGTCGAGTTTTGAACACAATTTTTTGCCTGTACATTAAGCCCCAAAGTGACCCAGACTCTTGCAAAAGAGACACCTAAAACGCGTCTACTTATAACACATTCGCTGTCTGCTACTTAGAAGGATAACAGCACCTTGATCGCATACAGGTAGGTCATTTATTCATCGGACTGTTATCTACTTCAAATTTTGTCGTTTATCATTATACCCTTTCAGACGATGGTTTGAGAATGAGGGGAATGAAGCAACTCGATCCACAGAAGATGAGCTACAGCCTACGTTTCAACGTGGTAGCTGAAGATTTCTGGGTAGGGGGACACCTACTTTGTATCAAGCAGCTAGTGGACCACTTGTGAGATCGGGGTGCAGACTGACGTTGTAGTTCTTTTTGCTGAGATGAGATTGGTCGTGAAACATGATCAAGAACATTAACGCATATCTTTGCATGATAATGAGAGCTTGATTCGCTTCAAAGTGTGAAAATAAGTACGCCGTAAAAATGTATACTATGGCCAAGTTATGATGTCCGAACTCCCAGTCATCCTTCCTCTTCCACCTCTTTCCTTCGTTCTTTCAGCTATGCATGGTCTTCCAGCAGCTTCTTTTTTGCCCACCGACCCAAACTTGGGTTTGTCGACGTCTTCACCTATTCGCTCATTTCACCTGACAACACGAATACAAGTGGAACGGCAAGTCGCAGGTCTACAAGGATCCCCACCAGTAACTAGTGTCTCTTCAGCTACTTTGACAAACGTCAATCTTCTATCTGCCTACGCGCAACGTATCAAAACCAAAAACCCCTTCCGAAAGCCTCGTGATACGTTGAGAACCCCGGAGTGAACGTTTTACATTGAAGAGTACGCAATGTGCAGAGTAGGTGTGTTGACTTACCTCTTCTGCATCAGTTTTCCCCCTTCTCAGTTGTTTCCTACTCCTCGTCTTTTCGTTAACGAGAAACTGTGCTAAGTTTAACACCGTTAGCGTAGTGTCTTCCTGTATGCCCCTTCACCTGATAACTAAGGTCTAGAAGCGTTGAAATTGGGCTGAGACGGTTGTTTCCAAAGCGGTTGATGGAGGTGTCATTGAGCTGCCTTGGGTACGTGCTTTCTATCTTTTCTTTTCCGTTGTCGTTCTTGTTCATTCTCACATTCATATATCTTCTCGCAACATTTGTTTCCTAGCACTACGCCTACTACATTGTTTCCCCGTCTCTCCTGATCCCTCCAGACTCCTGCTTAATCTCGTCCGCCGTTCCTTTACCCACCGTCCTCTCCAGTGCCCCATCTCTTCTATCCGTCTTATTCTCTATCCCAACACTAATCTCCCTTTTCACGCAGGAAAACTCATACTCCCTCCCCCGTGAATCCACAACTCCGCCCGTTCCCCGTTCCTTCATGGCTTATTGTACACCCAGTACTAGTCCTCAATCCATGACTCAATATCTTCAAATCAAATTCAGATCCGCGTGAACTAACCAGCCAACCTGGAAAAAGCTGGAAGAAAACTGAGCATCATGTTAGAGGGGGTTGGTTGGGAAATACGTCGCAAGGAAGGGTAATGGGGAATATAACTGATGCGAGAGGTGTGAGAGGAGGAAGAGGTTTATTGTTGAGTGTTTTTCTACGTTTTGGCTTCTGGCGAGGTTTTCACTTGGAGTTGGTAATACCTTTTTCATGACAGCTTAACGTCTTTTTCCCGTTTGCTTCCTCTCCTTCTTCTCTCGTATATTTTTTCTTTAGGGCCTTTCATGCGCATATACTAACCCTACCCCCCTACTCCCTGTTCCCCAATCCCCTTACCCCTCCCCTCCACTTTCTCGTGATACACCAGACCCAATCCAAGTCAGTCAGGATCATTATTATGCACCCGAGGCCGCAAACAATGACATAGCAACTCAGTCAGATAGGACAAATAGAAAAAGGTGCGAAGGGGAGGGATGCAGAACGATGGAAAGCAATTAGAATGGGGGTGTGAGTGGGAGTATGATGGTGAGGTGTCGTTTGCCTGATTTCGCTGTGAGTGTCGTTTTAATTCTCTTGTTTTTGAAACGGAGTGAAGATTTGGTGGGAGGGGGAGAAGCAAAAGGATAGAGAGAGGGGGGTGGAACGAAGGGAGGTTGGGGAAAGAGGCCGCGTGTCATTGTTTGTGTCGTTGTGGTCAAAGCCCAGACTTCTGGCATATATAGACGTACAATGACATAGATCTTCTGTTTCTGGGTCAAAATAAGTAATCCAGTCAATTATGACTGAAATGGTGAGTCTGTTACACCAAATTACTACTTACCCAGGTACTACGCTGAGGAGGCGGAGGGACACAGGAATAAACCGTGTGGCTGTGCACACGCGAAAACGACAGAAGAGTCGAGCTCATCGTTGCAGACGGCGCCGACGACAAAATACGCAAGCAACAGTCTTCAGAGTTGAGATGGTGGTTTGAAGAGTCTCAAAGAACCAGTTTACGAAAAATCAGCACTGTAGGCCGAGAACTGTGCTGGATGCAGCAGTTTGAGTTTGGATGACGATGGAATGCAGCTTTCTTCTTGACAATGATCACGACGACTGGCGACCTGCAACTCTGGACTCTCTTCCAACGGACTCTCATTCTGCTATCTCTGTGTTTCTGCTTCACCGACACCTCAGAAGATCTCATCCCATATCCCAGCTTCTATGCTGGGTCTGATTCCAATTCTGAAGACTGATCACGATCATTCGTCAAGGCACAGCGGTGGGGATGGAGTAGACTGAATGGGACGTGGAATGTTGACGTTGAGGGGTAGGAGAGAGAGATGTGTGTGGATGTAAAGGGAAGTCCGGCGTTCTGTCGTTAAAGTGAGTCTTTTCAATCCTCGCATTTTGTTTCTTCTTTTCTTCTTCCCTTCGACCTTGCCTGCAGTCTCTTAGACTTTTCTATAGATCTGTTCCTCTCCCTCCTTCTGTTTTCTTCCTTTTTGTTGTCACTTTCTTCATCATGTGTCCAGGTCTATCTCACTCCTCCCGCTCCTCATGTTCTTCTATCCTACTTCTACATGCCCTTATCACTCTATGTTGCTGACGACCTCTACCCTCTACTCAATCTGCTCTATAGACCTTGCTGGCACACTGGCAACTGCTATTCTGGAAGGTCAACGAATACACGACTCGGAGTCAGTTGAAGACTTTAGAATGGTGACGTACTGACTGTTTGGGTTCAGTGTTGAGGGTTAGGTGTGTCTCAGAAGGAAGTGGGCGTAGCAACGAGTGGGGGGAGGGAGGGAGAATGGATGGCTTTCGGTTTCTTTGCCCTTGGAGCTACAGTGGGTTCTTTTTTACTTTCGTCCTTGCCGAGTCGACGCCTTCGCGTTTGTCGACCTTATCATGGACTCCGGTCATCCTTCCGACTTTGCCCCCTCTTTCTTTGATGCCTCTACACTCTGGCCTCTACGCCTTCCACCTACCGCCCTCGCCGTCATCTGAATTATTTCAACTGATCATGCAATTTCTCTTTGTATAGGACGCACTCAAACCTCAGCGTATCATCTAGTTTTGTTCGGTCCGGTCGACATAACTCCCGAAAGCATCAACGTGCAATGTAATAGACCTGGGCAGAATACACTATTGTCCATATGCCTTCCTTATCGTCAAGGATAGCTCAGTTGCGGTTATCAGGGTTGATTGAAAGCGGAAAAGAGTAAAGCTGTGGGCTAGGATGCGTTTTGACACGACGATGTGTGAGCATGTAGATGACGTTAATTGATATTCTGTCTTGAAAACTTGAAAACTCGAAACATTGAGATTTTTATATCTCCTCGCAACTTTGAGGAAAGGAGAACGAGTTGACTGGGACAGGTAGACTCGCAGATGTGATAAATATACGCATATGCTTAGATGTTAACACATCGGTAGTGATAGAGCATACATGTATAACGTCCCGCGCCTTACACTCTTCCCCCGCCCCCAAAAAGTCCCCCTTGAGACCCTCAGACCTCTTCTCCGCCTCTCCATCATTTTCTTGACTTTTCGACGTTTTGAATTTTGACTTTGCAAGTTTTTCAAGTCGTGTTTGGAGGCAGATCTTGATTGTATATACGCCATGAGAGAACGACAGGAATCACGAACGAGATGATGGCCTTTTCTGGGGGCAGAGAGGTATCAGTGCTGGTGAAGATACGGGCAATGGATAAGACATAGAGGAAATAAAGGCAGAGATCAGAGAGAAATGAGGAATAGTAGAAAAGGCGAGTAGGTGGGAGGAGGCAGATGAAAGCGGGGGAAATGACGAAAGACAACGAAAGAGAAAGACTAAAAAGATAGGAAAGTCCACGCACCCATCACAACCTCCTCGACTCCTCTAAAAGCAACCAGCTCATCACCATCTTGGACGAAAGACCCCAACGCCCAATCCAGGTCAAGAAGTGCATAGAAAGACTCAAGAAAGACTCTGCAACAATGGCATTAGTATTGGTTGTGAAAAGACAAGCAAAAGTAGTAATGAAAGAGAACGAAACGAGACGAAAAACAACACACCTGATATTACTATTCTTCGCATATCCATCACTTGTACTCCCAACGTGAAATAAAACACGCTTTTTGCGGAATTTTCAAACAGCGTATACCCTGGGACCAGAGTTTGCGCATGCGTTGGTGTTGGCGCATGGCTGTGGGCATAGTTGGAGGCGTGGACTGAAAGAGGGTTGGCGGTAGTCGTCGAAGGAGTGGTTAATGCAGCAGAGGTGACACTTGTTGCCTCGGAGGTCCTTAGAAGGCTCTCATTACCAGCTGTGAGTTGGCGGGCGGATTGAGAGAATAACCTGCAACCCAGAATGACGCGTACCTTTCGGTTTCCGGTCCGAATCTAGACTGACTACACAGCCACATCAAGCCTTTCTGTCGTTCGCCCACCAAAGACACGACAAGAACCACTCCACTCAGCCATGAAACGTCCTTTGCATTCACCTCTTTCTTCTCATTTTGTGTGCGTTCAGGTCTCCCAGGGGTTTCCGCTTCACCTCCCAGCTCAAACTCAATATTCGCTCAATGACAACACGGATACTTATTCGAATACACATGAAAACGTTCTCGTTCCCCTCTTGTTGCCCATTACCTCTTCCTCGTCTTTTCTCCCAGCCTTTCAATATTTCACCTCCCGCTCTTCCCCTCAAATGGCAACCAAGACAATACTAACACCATCCCTGACAGTCTTCTTCTTCACGGAACCACTCTACATATTAGAATTGTGCGTCAGAGTCTCCTATGCAAAACTGTGACGGATGGTTCATATTTAGTAGTATGGAGGAGGATGTTTCAGGTACGCGGCATTCCTCTTCTTTGTTTTTCCTCCTCATAATCTTGTTCTTTATGGTACTCTGACCCTGTCATTCTAGTATCCTCATTCCTTTTTGGTACCATTTCCCTCCTTCCCCTCCTTCCCCTCCTCCACTATATTACCATCTATTCTCGTCCATAAACTCATACTCTCCCCCTTTCTCTACCTATCACTGATCCCCTCCCATACAGAAAAATCTAGACCCCCCACCCCCCCCCTCAACTCTGCCTCTCTCTAATCTCTCAAAGTGCACTGCATACATATTGTATTATTAGATGAGTAGGGTTGGAGTATGCTCTGAGGAAGGGTCAGGGAAGGGTGATATATGCAGGAGAAGGTGGTTGCTTTGTATCGGTGAGTGGGCATTTTTCCTGAAAGTTTTGTGGGTGTTTTGGAATTTTGGAATTTGGGTTTTTCTGATTTGATTTTCACTTTCTTTTCTATTCCTCCCTTTTATCATTTCTTTCTTTCTCACTTGGCATGTCAGAGTCATTGTCTCGTGTTCTTATTTTTGTTCTCTCAGCTTTACTTTGTCTATGTGTATGCATACATATGCTAACCCCCTTCCCCCCTTCCCCCCTTCCCTTTCTACCCCTCCCCCACCACTTTCTCGTGATACATGAGACTCAACCCATGTCATCCATGATCATAGGCACCCGAAGCCGCAAAAAATTACATGGCAGCTGGTATGAATAGACAATTATGGCAAATAAGAAAAGGTGCCACTGAGGCAGAGCAGTGGCGTTGGGGAGTGTGCATCAGAACTGTTTGGGGTATTCTTTGCCAGGTTTGGCTGGCAGTGGTGTAGTAAATTTCTTGGTTATTAAATGTTGTGAGGGCAAGGGGATGAAAGGAAATGTTGGGGGGAGGGGAGGTAGAATAATTGGTGGTGGTGGTGGTGGGGGGGGGCGAACAATTGGGGGGAGAGATAGAACAATTGGGGGGAGAGATAGAACAATTGGGGGGAGAGATAGAACAATTGGGGGGAGAGATAGAACAATTGGGGGAGGAGGGTACAACAATGGAGGTAGGGGAGTACAATAATGTGAGGGGGGAAGGGTGGGTGTTGGGGTGTATGGGGGGAGGGGGTGGGACAAAGAATGAGGTCTGCACTGCATCACCCATGACATTTTTCCTTCCTTTTGCCTTTGTTGTTGTTTTCATTTGTTTTCATTGGCTTCGTTGTTTTTCGTTTCTGTATTTTATTCATTGGTAATCTCTCTCCCCCCTTCTCATTTATCTCTAATGTTCACACTTTCATATTCATGTATAGGCTCCAATAAATATTTGCCACCAAGAACAGAAAGTCAAGAAAACAATTGAGAATGGAGGACAGATCTCAGAGGGGAGCAGGCATTCTGCCTCTGATTCCTAGTGAGGCGCAGATGGGAGGAAGTTGAAATAGAGGGGGTTTGGGTGAGTGATATCATACACTTATGTAGGACTGTACTTTCATCAATACTAATTCTAATATAATACATACCATGGCATCTTTCAAACAATACCAACTATATGCATTCTGAGCTCAGCAATGCAAAATAACAATGGTTTGTGAGAAGAAAGTTACTTAAAAATTGGACATGACCACCTTATCTCAACAATTCTTGATGAAAAAAAGATATAACTTCACATAGCAAGAAAATTACTTACCTAGTATCTTAAACAAAGTACGAAAATAGATTCAAAATATAAACTGAGCTGATTTATTGCAGTAGGTAGTCACGAATTTGAAATCATTACATTTTACAGAGCTTGTCAGATTCATTCCTTATCACGATAACACTTAGCCTCCTTGTATGTCCCAACAAAGGCTGTCCAATGACATTTCCATTGCTTGTGTCCCAGATCCTTACTATTCCATCATATGAGCCAGACACAATTCTGGTTCCATCAGGTGAAAATGCAACTGAATAGACCTCATCTGTATGTCCTAGCAAAGGCTGTCCAATGGCATTTCCAGTGCTTGTATCCCAGATCCTTATTGTCCTATCATCTGAGCCAGAAACAATCCTAGCGCCATCAGGAGAAAATGCTACACAGTAAACTCCTCCTTGATGACCCTGTCCTGGCTCATGAATGACAGACTGAACACTTGAATCCCAGATCCTCACTGTCTGATCATCTGAGCCAGAAATGATTTTGGATCCATCAGGAGAGAATACCACTGAACTGAACTGATCCTGGTGTCCTTGATAAGGCTGGCCAATAGCTGCTCCAGTGTTTGCATCCCAGATCCTAACTGTCAGATCATCTGATCCAGACACAATTCTGGTCCCATCAGGAGAGAAATTTAATGCATAGCCTCCATCTTTGATTTGCCAACATACATCTCCATTGTTTGCATCCCATATTGTCACATCATCTGAGGCAGCAGCAATTCTAGCTCCATCAGGAGAAAATGATACTGACCAAATTATGCCATTCAGTTGGAATGGCTTTCCAATGGTGTCTCCAGTCAAGATGTCCCAAATCCTCACTGTTTTGTCATCTGAGCCAGACGCAAGCCTAGTCCCATTAGGAGAAAATGTTACTGTGTTAATGGTATCTTCATGTCCCTGAAAAGGTTGCCCAATTGCCTCTCCAGAAATTGCACTCCAAATTCTTACAGTCTTATCATGTGAGCCAGAGGCAATTCTAGTTCCATCAAATGAAACTGCCACTGAGCTGATGAAGTTTGTATGCCCTCGAAGAGGCTGGCAAACAATATTTCTGTTATTAGCATCCCAGATTCTGATTGTTTTATCATCTGAGCCAGATACCATTCTTGTACTGTCAGGATAAAAGGACACTGATCTGACCCAGTCTTGGTGTCCAAAAAAAGGCTCTCCAATTTGCTCCCCATTATTTATATTCCACATGATGATCTCCTGATTTCCCAGCCCAGTAACAACTCTTTCTCCGTCTGGAGAAATGCTCATGCAGAAAACTACTGAAGGTGTCTGCCAATAACCAATGGAAGGATTTGATAGCAGTGTGCTTGATACTTTGACTACTTTGTCCAGCCTTTGGCTTAGAGCTGGATAAAATGGCATGATGCTAAGATACATATGTGGGGTCATATTTTTTACACTGCTTAAGCCAAACACATTTGCCATGTCCTTCATTTCTTGTACAGCTTCCTGGCTTGTAGAGCTAATTAACTTGTTGGCCTGACACATCTGTTTGTTATATACAAAAACGCTTTCAGTTAGATATTATATGACGTACAACTAATTTTGACATACCTTTGAAATTGATTGAAGATTATTGATACATTCTGGAAGCTTCTTCAACAGGTTCATTGCCTCAATCCAGAAAAGAATTTTGAGCTTGAAAAATGTCTCCATTTTTTCTACCAGGCTTGTATCCAACTCTGTTCCTGCAACATGATATGCCCAATAGATACATGAATATTGAGTTGCTCCACTTAAACTTTGGGCTATCTTGGTTTTAATATCTGGCACATCATCATATCACTCAAAAATGAGGAAGGCAGGTTGCAGATGTTAAATTTAAGTTGACACTGCATTAAACTAAGACACTGTTTTGCAAGGAGCCTGTGATGACTGATTGAAATGCATTACAGATTCTTTGCCCTTGTCTCTGAAGTCATGTAGTCTGCAAATAAGGCATGGAAGGTATAGATCCCTTGATCATCCTCATTGATATACAAAACAGACTGTAGTTCTGTTACTGTAGCTTGAACACTTCCCAAGTCAAGCTTTAGCAGTTCTGAGATAATTTGGCATGAAACAGGTGTAGCAGTTGTGATCACAGTGTAGATAACATTCAAGCTCTGCTTCTGCTCTAGATGGGATAACTTTGACAATGAAAGCACTTCCTCAAGTATTTGACCATAAAGGACATCCAGAACTTGAGTCTCCACTTTGTCTGGTGTGCGCTTCAAGTCAAGAATGTTGGCCAATCGAACTTGAGCTCTTAGTCCACTTCCAGTGATATATTTGATAATAGTAGCTGCATAGATGAACAATACACCCGACTGTTCCAAAAGTCTTTCCATCTTGTCTTTGGAGATAGACATTTGACTAAGGCTCTGCTGAAGAAAAATAGATATATCGTCTCTAACAACACTTTTCTGTATATTGTGCAAATAAAAATGTTGCAAGGTCTGCTTTTCCTGCTGCATCATATCAAAGTCAAAATGCACTTTGATATGCTCTGGGCGGCTCGTCAGAAAGAACTTCAGGCCTGGGATGTTCTCATCTCTAATGGCTGGAATGAGATGTTTCAACACCCAAGAAATGTTTTCGCATTCATCCAAAGCATCAATTACTACTACTAGACTGTGAGATGAGGGAGCTCCTGTCCACAGATTTGTAAGAACTTTTTTCAGTTGACTGTCTGGTTCTTTGAGAGCAATATTTGGCTCTAGATTGAGTATTTTTCTGATTGCTTGTGCATAATCTCTGGAATATTGAGCTAATTGATATGCAACTGTTGGAATGACCCTGTGATAATCTTTGCACTCCCCAATCTGACAAGAGCAGAAAAATGCTCCTGCTAACAATCCTCTTTCCTCCAGCTGAAGACATACAGATTTCGCAATGGTACTTTTTCCAGTTCCTGCCATCCCACACATCCAGTAGCCTGCTGGAGCATCAGGTGAAGTATTCTCTGCCCAGCTTATGATACTTTGCAATATATCCATTCGAGTGCCCTCAATACAAACATTTCTTGCACCAACATCATGAAATGCCTTTTTGGCTGGATTTAACCTGTCAAAAACTTCCAATAGTTCTGGCTCAGATTCATCTATTTGACAGAGCAGGTAAGCAATACACCTACCTGGCGAAAGCGCAAGAATAAGACCGAAGAAAGTGTCGACTGCACGTGAAGTTGCTTTGATTGGTCTGCGCGAGATGAAAACTTTTGCCTCGTGTCACGAAAGAATAAGGTTTGATACCTACCTGGCGAAAGCGCAAGAAGAAGACCGAAGAAAAGTGTCGAGTTCACGTGAGGTTGCTTTGATGTGTCTGCGCGAGATGGAAACTTTTGCCTTGTGTCATGGTAACTGAAGGATAGCATCCACAACATTTGACTTGAGGAACTGAAGAATGAGAGCTTCAGAAGACCCCACGAAAAGTTCCAGGGGAAACATCTAGACACCTAGCGGATTGGAGGATACGGCGATTATCCGCCGAGAGAGACCTGGATCTATGAAGCAGCTCATCTCACAACTTATTAGGGTGCAATAAAGTTTCGTCAGCTAGCTTGGATGGAATGCGCTCAATTTTGGCTCAGCATGGGCCGCGACGAGGGGTCTAGAAGTGACGGGCTTCATTCTGGATATGACTGCATTTACGCTGCTCTAATCGCTTCTAAAATGCTTCATCCAGTATAACCTCGATATAGTTACAATCCAACTAATAAAGGCAAAGGCTCTCTTCGAAGAACGACGTCAGTCATCAAAATTAGAGTGTGAGGGTGTGTCAGGTTATATATGCACTTGTTCGTCCGACGGTCTAGCTGAAATTTGAGTAGATTGGTCAGAGTTGTGGTTATATGAAAGGCCTATGCAGAAAGTGAAAGAGTTTTAGGGAGGATATATAACGAAAATCAGCGAGTACGAAGCGAGAACGCACCTTCCTGGCTGCTGAGACCGTTTGCAGCTCAATCTCCGCATAAAGCATTGCAAATGGAGTCGCTCGGACAGGGCACAATGACGCGCTCTACCATTCAGATGTGTTTCAGCACAACTTGGTAGTTCGTGTATCATCATAGGGAGAGAACTGAAATCTGGTCTGGTGGAGCCCTTGTGAGCAGGAAATGGACATGGCTCTTGAGACGGTCGTGGTTGTACAAGTAGAAGAGAAACAAGCGGAAATTTCTGTTCAGCGCTCTACGTGATCCATCCTTTTCCTTGGCCTTCGTGAATGCCTACTCAGATACACCCGGGTATCAGAAATCTGCGGGTACCCCATGCGGGTACCCATTACCCTTTGCTTATCATGTAGAATCTTAGTTGATTAAGCCTTCTAATTGCTCTTTTTATTGTGTAGATAGTCCTTTCAAAATGCAGAGTCTGTTGTGTAGCAATTTCACAAAGAACAGCATACATACTACTGTCCTGGCATGAATGAAAGCTCAGTCTCTCTGACCAAAAAAAAATCCAGAAGAAATCCGAAAAAAAAATAAATAGAAAATGTCAAATCTGGCCTTAGATTTTTTGGCTGTGATTTGTGACTGAACTGCCTTTCATGCTGGTACACTAACCTGCCTGCTAAAGTAGCATCAACAGCAGGCCGTATGATGCTTTTACCAAGCCATTTCTACAAAAAGAATATTCTATGCAACTAAGGCTATGTAACGTTGGATACTCATACTTACAAGCAGTCCCATTTGCAGAGAAGGGCAAAAGTAAGTGCAGAGTGGGTCAGAAAGTGTCAATGATAGGTGATGCTGAGTCTTGCATATACCACGTAAATCCCATCATTTTTGTATGAATGATTTTACCTCAATACCGATAGGGCTACGCACTGTCCAGTATTACTGGTACGGCCGTATGAGCGACGGGTCGGATACGGGGTAGTCCGTACAGTACCAGTATTTGTACGGGATATGGTTTCAACTGAGTACGGTACGGGACTCGTATAATTACGCCAGTATTACGGGTAGTACGGACAGAGAAAAATCATTACGAAATGTAAACGAGAAACTACCGCTACTTTCTATGACGACGAGCTAAATGTAACCTATTCTTTGCAATCATAAGCATACGAATAGTGTCTGGGTGCAGACTGGCACGGCGAAGAGAAATAGTATCTCGACCACCAGAAAACATGCGCTCTACAGCAACTGCTGACCCTTGATGAAAAGAATATGTATCAGTACTGTAGGAATAAGTCAAGAACAAGGCCACCACGTACCAGGGATAGAAAAGATATCAAGGGCCAAACGGTAAAGGGTGGGGAATGTCGCCTTCTGGCCTTGCCACCACTGGATCGGGTCACATTTCTCACTATCTTGGGGCGGCTGCTTCCAGAACTCGGTTAGTTCATCGCGTGGAGCGTCCACCCTGCGATGATAACGGGAAGTCTTCTTTTTCTGTGGGGAACCATCAATGTAGACAATGTCGTCCTGAATAGGAATGGTGGAGGAAGTGGCAACAGTGGAAGGACGAGAGAGGTAGTTGGTCTCGAAATAGGTCCGGAGCTCATTCCTCGACTTCTTGAGGTGGCCGTCAAGGGTGACATCCTTCTTGTAATCCTCTTCAAGGACATCGCGATTGACACGGGGATCCAGAACTAAACGATAAACGAAGATAATAATCTATCAGTGAACGAAAAATATGTAACCGAGAACGGGAACTAATGCATTGACCAAGTATAAAACGGGGACTCATCAAACTTGTAGTAATACTCACTGAGCTTATTGTGAGCTGCAACAAGGGCATCACGAATATGTGCCAGTGTAGTCCATGGTAGGTTTGCAAGGATATCTCGAACATGATGCTCAAGATCCTGCATGATCTCCAGGGTCCGTGAGAGCATGGGTGTATGTGTGGCAGACATCTGCACTGTAGCTGCCCGGAACTCCTTCAGCCATGAGGTAACCATGATAAGAGTATCCCATTCCTCGCTGCTCAGACAGAAGTCTTGGAGCTCAACGCACGAATGGGCATAGCTATCCACAGCATCACGGAATTGGATACCACGACCTGGATCAACAAAGATAAAAATAAGAACAAGGAAAAAGACAGAAAGAGTATTGACTTACGCATCATTTGATGTGTGGACCCCCATCGTGTTATGACATCAAGGATCAGCATCAGTAACTTGTACGTTCGCTTCTCCTGGTCGGCCTCGGCATATATCTCGTCGATCTCCCTAAGCCAAGCCGCATGACGTTGGGGACTAGAGCGAACATCCCGAACAATTTTTCGCAACTAAAAAACAATGTCAACATCATGGAGAAGGTAAAAACCCACCAAAAAAAACAAACCTTGGTGACGGCAGGAGTAATACCGTCTCGCTTCAAGTTCTCTAGGTCCTCCTCGTCATCATCATAGTCAGCCGTCTCGTTGTCCTCCACATTATCAGTAGCCATGGATTTGTCCGGGATGATATTGAAATTGTCTTGATAGTTGCCACCTCGAGCTGACAACTTCTCACTTGTCTTTGACGATATCGCACCAATACCTTCGAGAAGCTAGTGGGAAATGAGACATGAGTACAGTCAGTGTAAAAATGAGAAAATGATATGACGTGCCTTGAGAGCAGCAAGGTGAATGGTATGTGGCATGCAGCGCATTCGTGAAGCCTTGGCAGAGAAAGGAATCTTCTTACGACAGCAGCGCTCTTCAAGACTCTGCATCATTGTGTCGTTGTTGGTGGCGTTGTCCATGATGATAGCTATAATCTGCAAATACTGAGTTTATGAAAAGAAACATCAGAAATGAAACACTAATCTTTCCGAGAAGGCCATATGTTTCGAGAGTCTTCCATACAGCTTCAGCCATGTTCTCGCCAGAGTGAGCACCCTCAAGTTCTCGGAAATCAATTAAACATTCTTCTGTAGATAGAAGTTATTATATTACATTCAATAGCAATAGAACAAATGGCGGACCAAGAACTCCATCATCAGCAATGTAGTGGGCAACGACAGCAAGGAAAGGATACTGGTTACTTGATGTCCAAGCGTCAATAGACAGAGCGACCTTCCCCTTCAGAACCTAAGAGATAAATGAGAACAGAAAGAACAAACTGATAATGAGTTAACTTATGAGAAACATCTCAGTCATCTCCTTGATGGTCCTTTCACCCAGTTTGAACACCTTACGGCGAACAGCATCCTTCTTTGGAATATGAAGCGCACCACCAGAGTGATGGACATACTGCAAGAGATCGATGAACTCCTGCGTCTCAACCTCGGCGAACGGCTGGTCACACGCAACAATCCATTTGATGAGTAAGTCCTCAAATTTCTCCTGGTCCCAAGGTTCCTGGAAAGGAGAAAAATGCACAACGTCAGCAGATAGCATGAAATATATGAGACGTGCAACTTGCCTTAGCAGCAGCCTGTTGCCAAGCAAAAGCCTCCTTGATACTGTCCTGGCGCTTCTCAATCTCGTTGCCCAACACGGCTTGAAATTGGGCATCAAGCGGGGCACAACCAGCTGCGATGTCGACCTCTTGTTGTGTGATAGCGCCATTTCAGTCTTTGAGCACCTCATAGAAGTTGTAGAGGTTGCGGAAGTTGCTTTTGAGATGGTTGTGAAGACCTGCAATGTGATGATCAGCTATACACGATAGATGATGAGAATAAGAAATAACATACCGTTCAAAGAACTATTCATCTTCTTTGTGATTGTTAGGACATGGTGTGATCCATGGAGACAGCGGAAATGCTTGTCGCCTTTCTCTCCGGTTTCGCCTTTGGCATTGACGGCAACTTCTTCAAAGAACAGGTAGATGGGGTTGGTGCGTTTGATGCTGCCAAAAGCCTGTGCAGAGTTAAGCATACGTCAATGAAAGATATAGAGTGATTACATACCGCACTAGACAAAGACGCAGTACGAGGTGAAGCTTCCTCGTCCTCAACTTCCTCTACTGTAGCTGCACGGGAAGGAGTTTGGGTCTGTACGGGAGATCAAGAAAAAGGCCACAACAAGTAATATTAAAACATACCTTAGCTGCACTCTTCTTATGTATACGTCTCTTCTTCTTCACAGGCTTCTTCTGCTTGGGTGGGAATGTCTTCGCGTTGAGGACCTGTGCACGCTGCAATACTGAATGTAAGACCAACGGAACGAAAAAAATAGTACGGGAGAGTACGCACCTCCTCATTTGGGACATCCGAGACTGGATCCTCCGAAACGTCGGTAGACTCTCCGTCGTCCTCGAAATCACTCCCTTCTGAGCTGTCCGAACCCTTCTTTGCTTTTTTGCCTTTCCTAACCTTGCGTTTCTTCGCTTTGGTGGTGACTTCATCGCCAGTCAGGTCAGCCTGGACTGCTTCGAGCATCTTGGTATGTTTGTTGCGAGACGGACGGATATTTCCTGTTAGAACGGTCAGCATATCAACAGCACTTCCATAAAACATCACAAATACATACCATCACCAGAGCCAGGGCCAGAAATAGGTACTGTGTCAGCTGGGTCGTTGTAGAATTGGATTTCGGAAGCGTCTTTCAGAGTCCCATCAGGATTCACAGCACACTGGGAATTGTCCATGTCTGAGAGCATACAAGCAGGTAAAGGAACGGAGCTCAATTTAAAGCCTAAGATAACGAATTTGCAATCTGTGGTGTTTGCGGGCGATACTTAGCAAAAAAAAACCGGCTAGAAAGTTGAAAATCGCGTACCAACTGCCAAATGTTACACCCGCAGGTCCTGACGCAGCCAAGTCATGGTAGAGGCCCCCTGGTATGTATGTAGGTAAAGTAGAAGGGCTGAGAGGGCCCGCAAAACGAAAAGAAAGCATGTTGTACAAGAATCTACCACAGTGCTGGCAGAAAACAGCGAGTAGAAGACTAAGATTGAAAAGAAGAAGTCAGCGGCACGTGAGATACATGTCCTTGCCGTCGGTGCCGAAGTCTTTCAGCTCCTCCTCGAGAATACTTGACCCGTATACCGTATGGACCCATATACGGCCGTATAAGATACGAGACATTACGGTGAGTACCCGTATAGTCCTAAACCGTATTTTCTTTCTCGAGCAAGCCAGTACGGTACGGGGTCGTATTTTTGTACGGAACCAGTATCCCCGTATGCATACTGGTACGGCGCGTAGCCCTAAATACCGACAGCGCGTTCTGTTCTTTGTGAAATTGCTACACAACAGACTCTGCATTTTGAAAGGACTATCTACACAATAAAAAGAGCAATTAGAAGGCTTAATCAACTAAGATTCTACATGATAAGCAAAGGGTAATGGGTACCCGCATCACCCGCATGTACCCGCTGTGTACCCGCATGGGGTACCCGCAGATTTCTGATACCCGGTTCTGGCTCCCCAACTTGGATGCATCATGCACCAGTCTATGTCTTTTGGTGTCAACGTCTTCAAGGCTGTCAACAGCGACCAGAAGCGGGATGGGCTATTTGCTTACACAAATGGGTAACATTGGCTACGTCCATCCTCAAAACCCGCCAACACCTCAACGTCAACCGTCTTTCTGCCCACCTACAGCCATGCCATGTACCAATCACCGTCCAGGATATGCACCCAAAGTCTCTTTCAATACGTTTTAAAAACCCCGTTGCGAGTATACAGTGTAGGGCTCCTAGCGGATCGGATGCTGGTTGGATGCGGATCCATCCGCTCGGATGAGCCATGACCAAGACTTCATCCGCATCGGCAGATGGCATCTGACGGATGGTCGGATCATCCGCGGATGGTGGGCACACATACCAAAGGTAGCGTATAGAGCTTGCCTGAGGTCTTTTTTCATTCTTTTTTCACTTGTAAGTACACTTTGGGTCCATTTTATGTGAAATAAAAAGGTTTCCACTTGCCTACACATGTAAATACAGGGTGCATGGCTCATGACACGGTATGGGCATCTTGCCGAGGATTTTTCCCATGGCTAGCTCAGCATTGAGCAAGGTTTCAAAACGTCGAGCTGTGTTGACGAGAGTTTTGTCGATGTTGATAACCTTTCCAACTGTACAGAATCTCGGGAAGTCCCGAGAACTCACCCAAAATTAGTAAGTACGACAGGTTCCCACATACCTCACACATCCGACGATGACCGGCGGATGGTCGGATGGTATCCGTCGGTTGGGTGCACCTCCAGAGGCCCATCCGCCATCCGAATCCGAGACCTCATCGGCGGATAGACGCCGGATCATCCGATCCGCTAGGAGCCCTAATACAGTGAGGAGTAGCCGCTGGAAATCAATGTGAGTGTTCCTTCATTTCTTCTCTTGTCCTATCCTTCCTTATTCTCGTCACTTTTCCTATCTCTCCTCGGTTTTCTCTTTTAATGATCCTAATGCTACAAATGTTGTTGGGTTGTTCTAGGAGCCTCAGCGAGGGCTGGATGGGGCGCTAGAGTCTTTCGTGCAGGATGGGGACGAGTTGGTGGTGTTTAGAGGCATTAAAGAACATGACCTCGGATGTCTTGGGTACGTTTGCGTGTCTTCTCTTTCCGCTAGTGTCTCCTGCTGTCTTTTTCTTGTTTTCATCCCCACCACCACCTTTATGCCTTCTGTCCTTCCTCCGGCACACTCCATTCTCCGTCCCCTTCCTTGTACTACCTTTTTTACCCTAGTCCCTTCATTCTATCTTCGTTACGCTCACTAACCCACTCTCTGCGGAAACCTTCACCGGCTCCCCCCTCCCTGGCCCTACGCTCTCTCATGACGCACTGTACATCCAATATAGACAAAACCAAATAATAATTTGCAAATCCGCCTCTGAGTGCTCAGACCCCCCAACAAACCAGGAAGAAAATTGGCTGGAATATGTCCGCGGTTGGTACCGGGAATGTTGACGGCGAAGCTAATGGATAGGGGAGGCGAGAGAGGTTAGCTGTGTTGGATTGGTGAGTTGAGTTGGTTCGCGTTTTCTCTTTCTCTTTCTCTTTCTTCTTCTCTTTCTTCCTTTTTCTCTATTTCCTCTGTCTACGTCGACGCATACACCTATACTAACCCCCTTCTCTTCCTCCTCCTCCTCCCTCCTCTCCCGCCCCGTCCCTCTTCATCTGATCCAAGAGCCCAACTCGGTCCCCGCGCACCCAAGAGAAGAGGCCGGACCGCAAAATCGTGACATGGCAACTCGGATACCTCAGACGGGTATATAGGGTAGGGAGCCAGTGTGTTAGGAAAGGAGTGATGGGGAGTTTTCGTAGGAGTAGATATTGGTATTGTTTGAGGGGTTCGGCTGCGAGTGTCATTCTTTTTTCTCTATTTGGTTGGGTTTTTATTCTTTTTGTCTCCTACGTTTCACGAAAACTTTGGTGAGTGTGGGTATGTGTGTCCACGCTGAGGAGGGAGGGAAGGCAGGCAGAGGAGGAAACAAGGGAGTTTGTATGCAAGACGGAGGGAGGCTGGGCAGTGGGAGAGTGTAGTGTAGACGAATTTTTACCCTTCACGTTTTCTTCATTGCTTCGTCCTTTTTTCGACTGTTACTTTCTTCTTCTTGACTTGTTTTCATTTCTGATTTAGCTTTTGTCCTTTGTCTTTCGCCTTCTGTTACCATTCCATTCTCATCCCTGGCTCCCCTCTCTTCCCATCCCCTCGCCTCCCTACACTCAGTCTCACTCATTCCCCCTCTCCTTTCCCACTTTTATCTCTACCTCACTAATTATCACTTACACACTTTATCCAACCCGAACCAAAGTCAAAAATTTGAAAAATCAAGTACTATGCTGAGGCGGACATGGGAGTAAACCATGTGGCTGTGTACATGCGGAAACGACAGGAAGAGTCGAGCTCGTCGTTGCAGACGGCGTTGATCACGAAATATGCAAGCAATGGTCTCCAGAGTTGAGATAGTGGTTTGAATAGTCTCAAAGGACCAGTTTACGAAAAATCATCACTGTAGGCCGAGAATTGAGCTGGATGCAGAGGTTTGAGTTTGGATGACACTGGAATGCGGCTTTCTTCTTGACTACGACGACCGGCGACCTCTGACTCTGCATCTTTGTATCACCGATACTTTAGAGATTCCCAACCTGATTCCGATTCCAACTCTTATCCTGTCATTGGTCATTGGTCATGAAAGACTCCAACTTCCAATGCAATGCTTCTTGACCTGATTCCATCCTCGCCAAAATCCTCATCAAATGTAGGGAAGAAATAAAATGCAGAAATGCCGAGAGAAAGACGAAAAAGCCCACTCACAGCCTGACAACTCGAGTCCCGCAAACAATATCCTTGACACACGCTCAAACATCACGGTCCCCGTCTCAATGCTCACCCCCATCGCTTTCGCTTTCACTCTGTCTCTGGCTCCGTTTCCCAATTGCCTGATTTACCGTAGTTGTCTAGATTACCTACCAGTTTATTGTTTCGGGTACCTACAAACTTCTCTTTGAAAACACAGAAGCTTTTATGCATTTCAAATGCCTTGCGAAGGCTTGCATGCAGGATTGCAGTCAGGGATATATAGTTAGGAGATAGGTAAAGGAGGGAAGGCTCGCGTCATGACGAAAAACGTAGATGATGGCGGGGGATTGAAAGCTGTTTCACAAGTACGGTACCAATCAAAGACAGCGAATAAGAAGTTAGGAAAGTCCATGCACCCATCACATCCTCCTCGAGTGCTCTAAAAACAGCCAACTCTCATCGCCATCTCGGACGAAAAACTCCAACACTCAATCCAGGTCAAGAAGCGCATAGAAAGACTCAAGAAAGACTCTGCAACAATGGCATTAGTATCGGCTGTGAAACGACAAGCAAAAGTAGTAATGAACGAGAATGAAACGAGACTGAAAACAACGCACCTAGTATTCCATATCCATCACTTGTACTCCCAACGTGAAATAAAACACGCTTTCTGCGGAATTTTCAAACAGCGTATACCCTGGGACCGGAGTTTGCGCATTGCTGTGGGCATAGTTGGAGGCGTAGACCGATAGAGGGCTGGCAGTAGTCGTCGAAGGAGTGGTGGATGTAGTAGAGGCGACACTTGTTGCCGAGGAGGTCCTTAGAAGACTCTGATTACCAGTTGTGAGTTGGCGGGCGGATTGAGAGAATAACCTGTGTTCGACACTGACAGCCTTGAGCTTGATAGCGGCGCAGCATCCGACTTGGTAGGCGACGATGAAACAGTTTATGCACAGATGTGACCAGAGAGGAAAGAGGTGAAGGATGCTGAGGGAAGTGATTAGGCAAGGTTGTTGTCATCGTCGTGGTCAACCGTCAACCAAGAATGACGCGTACCACTCTGGCTCCCAGTCCGAATCCAGACCAAATACACAGCCACATCGAACCTCTATCTGCATCAACGACACGACAAGAACCACACCATTCAGCCATGAAACATCCTTTGCCTTCACCTCTTTCTTCTCATTTCGTCTACGTTCAGGTCTCCCAGGGGTTTCCGCTTCGTCTCCCAACTCAAACTCAATATTCGCTCACTGATAACACATACTTATTCGAATACACATGAAAACGTTCCCTTTCCTTTCTTGTGGCCTAATTACCTCTTCATCATCTTTTCTCCCCGCGTTTCAATATTTCGCCTCCTGCTCTTCGCCTCAAATAGCAACCAAGACGATACTAACACTATCCTTGACAGAGTCTTCTTCTTCACGGAACCACTCTACAAATTAGAATTGTGCGTCAGAGTCTCCTATGCAAAACTTGATGCATGGTTCATATTTAGAGGTATGGAGGAGGAAGTTTCAGGTACGCGTCCTTCCTCTTCTTTGTTTTTCCTCCTCATGATCTTGTTCTTTCTGGTACTCTGACCCCGTCATTCTAGTATCCTCATCCCTTTTTGGTACCATTTCCCTCCTTCCCCTCCTTCCCTTCCTCTACTATATTACCATCTATTCTTGTCCATAAACTCACACTCTCCCTCTTTCTCAACCTATCACTGATCCCCTGCCATACAGAAAAAAACTAGACCCCCTACACGCCCCCCCCCCCAACTCTGCCTCTCTCTTATCTCTCAAAGTGCACTGTGTACATATTGTATTAGATGAGTAGAGCTCTGAGGAAGACTCCGGGGAAGGGTGATAGAAGCAGATTGTAGAACAAGGAGAGGGTGGTTGCTTCATAACAGTGAGTGGGGATTTTTCCTAGAAGTTTTGTGGGTGTTTTGGAATTTCAGAATTTGGGTTCTTCGGATTTGATTTTCGCTTTTTCTCTATTCTGCCCTTTTATCATTTTGTTCTTTTTCACTTGGCATGTCAGATTCATTGTCTAACACCTCTTGTGTTCTTGTTTTTGTTCTCTCAGCTGTATTTTGTCTATGTGTATGCATACATATGCTGACCCTCCATATACTCACTTCCCCCCCTCCCCCCTTCCCTTTCTACCCTCCCCACCACCTTCTCGTGATACATGAGACTCAACCCTTATCATCCATGATCATAGGCACCCGAAGCCGCAAAAAATGACGTGGCAGCTGGTACAAATACACAATTATGGCAACTAGGAAAAGGTGCCACTGAGGCAGAGCAGCGGGGTTGGGGGGGGGGTGCATCAGAACTTTGTGGGGTATTCTTTGACAGGTTTGGCGGTCAGTGGTGTAGTAAATTTCTTGATTATTAAACAATGTAAGGGTTTGAAGGCAAGGGGGTTAAGGGAAATGTTGGGGGGAGGGGAGGTAGAATACTTGACAGGGGGGAGTTAGGACAATTGGGGGGAGGGATAGAAAAATGGGGGAAGGGGGGTATAACAATGGGCATAGGGGGGTACAATAATGTGAGGGGGGTCAGGGTGGGTGTTGCAGTGTGTGGGGAGAGGGGATGGGACAAAGAATGAGGTCTGCATTGCGTGACCCATGATGCTTTTTCTGCTTTTTGCATTTGTTTTCTTTGGTTTGGTTGTTTTTCATTTCTGTATCTTATTCATTGTTAATCTCTGTTCCCCCCTTCTCATCTGTCTCTAATGTTCACTCTTTCATATTCATGTATAGGCTCCAATAAATCTTTGCGACCAAGAACAGAGAATAGAGGACAGATCTCAGAGGGGAGTAGGCATTCTGCCTCAGGTTCCCACTAAGGCGCAGATGGGAGGAGATTGGAATAGAGGGGGTTTGGGTGAGTGATATGATACACTTATGTAGGACTGTATTTTTATGAATACCAATGCTAATATAATCCATACCATGGCATCTTTCAAACAATACCAACTACATGCATTCTGAGCTTAGGTGATGCAAAATAACAATGGTTCGCAAGAGGAAAGCATGAATTGTTACATTAACAATTGGACATGACCCCTTATCTCAACAATTCTTAATGGAAAAAAGATATAACTTCAGGTAGCAAGAAAATTACTCACCTAGTATCTTAAACAAAGTACAAAAATAGATTCAAAATATTGACTGAGCTGATTTATTGCAGTAGGTAGAAAGAACATATTGAACTGAGATAGCATTTCGTGTGATTCACAAATTTGAAATTATTATGTTTTGCAGAGCTCGTCACATTCATTCCTTATTGTTATAACATCCTGTCCAATTCTCTCCATATACACAATCCTTGAAGGAAAGTTTTATGGAGCCTTTGTCAGACAGGATCGTGACGGTGCGAGGTGTATATAGGGGGAAGCGGTGTTCAGGTCTGACCCAAATGATCCCATGTTCAACTCCAGGAAATTGGATCCAGCCTTCACTGTCAAGGTACCAGAAAGAGGCTGAAAAGAATAATTAGTATTGCTTTTTTTGTCACATGGTATCTGAAATACTTACAGTGATTAACATATGGGAATTGAGTTACTTCGGAAGCACTATTCATACATGGCTCATGACTGATCTCAGGTTGAGTCAGAGTTGTTGCATCCCAGATTCGAACTGTGTGATCATCAGAGCCAGAGGCAATTCTGGTTCCATCAGGTGAATATGCCACTGAATTGACCCAGTCTGCATGTCCCAGCAAAGGCTGTCCAATGGTATTTCCAGTGTTTGCATTCCAGATCCTTACTGTCCTATCACCTGAGCCAGATACAATTCTGGCTCCATCAGGTGAAAATGCAACTGAACTGACCCAATCTGTATGTCCCAGCAAAGGCTGTCCAATGACATTTCCAGTGTTTGCATCCCAGATCCTTACTGTATTATCATATGAGCCAGACACAATTCTGGTTCCATCAGGTGAAAATGCAACTGAATTGACCGGATTTGGGTGTCCCAGCAAAGGCTGTCCAATGTCATTCCCAGTGCTTGCATCCCAGATCCTTACTGTCTCATCATATGAGCCAGACACAATTCTGGTTCCATCAGGTGAAAATGCAACTGATGTGACCCATTTTGTGTGTCCCAGCAAAGGCTGTCCAATGGCATTTCCAGTGTGTGCATCCCAGATCCTTACTGTCTTATCATATGAGCCAGACACAATTCTGGTTCCATCAGGTGAAAATGAAACTGATGTGACCCAATTTGTGTGTCCCAGCAAAGGCTGTCCAATGGCATTTCCAGTGTTTGCCTCCCAGATCCTCACTGTCGCATCATATGAGCCAGACACAATTCTGGTTCCATCAGGTGAAAATGCAACTGAATTGACCTCATCTGTATGTCCCAGCAAAGGCTGTCCAATGGCATTTCCAGTGCTTGTATCCCAGATCCTTATTGTCTCATCATCTGAGCCAGAAATAATCCTAGCTCCATCAGGAGAAAATGCTACACAGTAAACTTCTTCTTGATGACCCTGTCCAGGCTCATGAATGACAGACTGAACACATGAATCCCAGATTCTCACTGTCTGATCCTCTGAGCCTGAAATGATTTTGGATCCATCAGGAGAGAACACCACTGAATTGATATCATCCAGGTGTCCTTGATAAGGCTGGCCAATATCTGCTCCAGTGTTTGCATCCCAGAGACTCACTGTTGTCCATGATGCAGAGACAATTCTGGTCCCATCAGGAGAGAAATTTAATCGATGGCCTACATCTTTGATTTGCCAAAGTACATCTCCATTTATTGCATCAAACATGGTTACATCACCTGAGGCAGCAGCAATTCTAGCTCCATCAGGAGAAAATGATACTGAGCTAACCTCGTCATCCAATCTGAAAGGCATTCCAATGGTGTCTCCAGTCAAGATGTCCCAAATCCTTATTGTTTTGTCATGTGAGCCAGATACAAGCCTAGTCCCATTAGGAGAAAATGCTACCGAGTAAATGGTACCTTCATGTCCCTGAAAAGGCTGCCCAATTGCCTCTCCAGAAACTGCATCCCAGATTCTCACAGTTTCATCCATTGAGCCAGAGGCAATTCTGGACCCATCAGATGAAATTGCCACAGACATGACCCAATCTCTATCCCCTTGAAAACGGTGACAGACAATATTTCTAGTGTTCATGTCCCAGATTCTTATTGTTCCATCAGATGAGCTAGATACCATTCTTGTACCATCAGGATAAAAGGACATTGATTCAACCCAGTCTTGATGTCCAACAAAAGGCTCCCCAATTTGCTCCCCATTATTTATATTCCACATGATGATCCCCCCATTTTTCAGCCCAGTCACAACTCTTTCGCCATCTGGAGAAATGCTCATGCATAAAACTTCTGAAGGTGTCTGCCAATAACCAATGGAAGGGTTTGATAGCAGTGTACTTGATACTTTGACTACTTTGTCCAGCCTTTGGCCTAGAGCTGGATAAAATGGTATGATGCTGAGATACATATGTGGAGTCATATTTTTAACAGCACTTAAGCCAAATATGTTTGCCATGTCCTTCATTTCTTGTACAGTTTTCTGTATTGCTCCAATCAATTTATTGGCTTGGCAGATCTGTTTGGGGTGTATAAATAGACAATTTCATCAGATATTATATCTTAACATACCTTTGACATCAAGCCAAGAATTCTAATACATTCCCCAATTCTCTTCAAAAGATTCATGGCCTCAATCCAGAAAAGAGCTTTGAGCTGGAAAAATGTCTCCATTGCTTCTCCTAGGGTTGTATCCAGCTTGGTTCTTTCAACATGATAAGCCCAAAAGATACATGAATATTGGAGGGCTCCACTTAAATTTTCGGCTATCTTGGTTTGGATGTCTGGTACATTATCATCACTCAAAAATGATGAAGGCAGGTTGCAGATGTTAAATTTGAGTTGGTAATGCATTAAATTCAGACAATGTTTTGCAAGGAGACTGTGATGACTGATTGAATTGCAGTACAGATTCTTTGCCCTTGTCTCTGAAATCATGTAGTCTGCAAATGATGCATGAAATGTGTAGATAGCTTGATCAGACTGATTGATATATAAAACAGATTGCAAGTCCATGATTGTAGCTTGAACATCCTCCAAATCCAACTCCAGTAGCTCTGAAAGGATTTGACATGATACAGCTCTCCCAGTTATGATTGAGGTGTGTAAAACTTTCAAACTCTGCTGCTGTTCTCCAGAAGATAGCTTTGACAGTGAAAGTGCTTCATTCAGGATTTGGGAATACAGGTCATCCAAGCTTTCAGTTTGATGTTTGTCTGGAGTACGTTTCAGGTCAAGGACCTTCTTCAATCGGGATTGGGCTCGTTGTCTACCTCCTGTCAAGTACTTGACAATTGTAGCTGCATAAATAAATAATACACCTGAGCTTTCAACAAGTCTATTCACATTGTCCTTGGAGACAGACATTCCACTAAGGCCCTTCTGAAGGAAAATAGATATATCATCTCTTACAACACTTTTCTGTACATTGTGCAAATAGAAATGCTGCAAGGTCTGCTTTTCCTGCTGCATCATATCAAAATCAAAATACTCCTTGATATGCTGCTCTGGGCGGCTAGTCAGAAAGAATTTTAGGCCTGGAATTTGGAGATTTCTGATAGCTGGAATGAGGTGTTTCAGCAATAAGGAAATGTTCTCGCATTCATCCAAGGCATCAATTACTACCACTGGAGAATAAGGTGAGGAAGCTCCTTCCCATGGTTTGGTAAGAACTTCTTTGACTTGGATATCTGGGTCTTTGATAGCAATATCTGGATCTGTGTTGAGGGCCTTCTGAATGCCTTCTGCATAATTTCTTGAATACCGAGCCATTTGATATCCCAGCGTTGGAATAACATTGTGATACTCCTTGCACTCCTGAATCTGACGAGAGCAGAAAAATGCTCCAGCCAGCAATCCTTTCTTCTCTAGCATCACACATACAGACTTCGCAATGGTACTTTTTCCTGTACCCGCCATACCACACATCCAGTAGCCTACTAGAGCATCTGGTGAGGTATCCTGAGCCCAGCTTATGATACTTTGCAGTATTTCTGTTCGAGTGCCCTCAATACAAACATTTCTTGTGCCAACATCATGAAATGCCTTTTTGGCTGGATTTAACTTGTCAAGAACTTTCAATAGTTCTGGCTCAGATTCATCTATTTGACAGGGTAGGTAAGCAATATTATATTGACATTGCAAATGATACTTACTGTAATAGTTATTAACAGTGTGTGAAATGTTTCCACCTGCAGTGTTGAATGTTGCACCATCCATCTGAAAATTTGATGCGTTGGGGAACATATGAACAGATTGTTGATGACTAAATGTGAAGTCTACTCCAATATTAGTAGTATATTAATCGTAAAGATGTCAGAAATTACCTTGCTTGATCAAAGGCAGCTCTGTTGTGTTCTCGAGCCTGATAGTTGCTTTCAGATTTTGAGCCTGACTGAGTAACCTTTCTGATGCAATACTCTCTCCAGGATAAGATTGCCCTTGAATAATAGGAATCTTGCTACCCTGATACCGATAAAGTGATGCAGACTGATAGATTTGAGTACTCTCAGTTTGCGTGATCTTTGATTTCAGAGTTCGTTTGAAACCTCTTGGAGGTTGAGGAATTTTCGAAGTTGGATGACCCCTTTGCTTTGGCTCCCGGGTCAAGAATTTGAGTGCGCCTCGTGTAGATCGTTGTGATTGCATAGGATGAACATTTGTTCTTTTTGACTGAATCACTTTTTCTGTCCCACTGTTTCTTCCAGAATTTGCAGGTATCTTTCTGGTTCCTCCTCGAGCTTGGCTAAGCTTGCTATGAGGAGGTACATTACCACGGTTCCCACCGCGTTGAGACATTGGTATGGAAACCTTTCAGACCTGCGAATCATTAGCAAAACTAAAACAACCGCAAGATTCATAAACACTCGATATTTGAGATGACGTACTGGTATCGGGATTTCGTGGGCCTACTCTTTTGTGTCTGCGTAGGATGAAAACTTTTGAGTCATTTTTTACTAACTATAGCAGGACACTGTACTTACCTGATGAAAGCGCAAGAAGACCGGAGAAAAGTGTCCCGTTCACGTGAAGCTGCTCTGATTGGTTTGCTTTTGCCTCGTGTCGCGCAATGATAAGGTTTGACACCTACCTGGCGAAAGCGCAAGAATAAGACCGAAGAAAGTGTCGACTGCACGTGAGGTTGCTTTGATTGGTCTGCGCGAGATGAAAACTTTTGCCTCGTGTCACGAAATGATAAGGTTTGATACCTACCTGACGAAAGCGCAAGAAGAAGACCGAAGGAAAGTGTCGAGTTCACGTGAGGTTGCTTTGATGTGTCTGCGCGAGATGGAAACTTTTGCCTTGTGTCATGGTAACTGAAGGATAGCATCCACAGCATTTGACTTGAGGCAGTGAAGAACGAGAGCTTCAGAAGACCCGACGAAAAGTTCCGGGGGAGACATCTAAACACCTAGCGGATCGGATGATACGGCGATCATCCGCCGAGGGAGACCTGGATTTTCAATGTCTACGAAGCAGCTCATCTCCCAACTTATTAGGGTGCAATAAAGTTTCGTCAGCTGGCTTGGATGGAATCCGCTCAATTCTGGCACAGCCTGGGCGACGAGGGGTCTAGAAGTGACGGGCTTTATTCTGGATATGACTGCATTTACGCTGCTCTAATCGCTTCTAAAATGCCTCACCCAGTATAATCTCGATATAGTTACAATACAACTAATCAGGGCGAAGGCTCTCTTCGAAGAACGACGTCAGTCATCAAAATTAGTGTGTCAGATTATGCACTTGTTCGTCCGACGGTCTAGCTGAAATTTGAATAGATTGGCCAGAGTTGTGGTTATATGAAAGGCCTATGCAGAAAGTGAAAGAGTTTTAGGGAGGATATATAACGAAAATCAGCGAGCATCAAGCAAGAACGCACCTTCCTTGCTGCTGAGACCGTTTGCAGCTCAATCTCCGCATAAAGCTTTGCAAATGGAGTCGCTCGGACCGGGCACAATGACGCGTTCTATTCAGATGTGTTTCAGCACATCTTGGTAGTTCGTGTATCATCATAAGGAGAGAACTGAAATCTGGTCTGGTGGAGCCCTTGTGAGCAGGAAATGGACATGGCTCTTGAGACGGTCGTGGTTGTACAAGTAGAAGAGAAACAAGCGGAAATTTCTGTTCAGCGCTCTACGTGATCCATCCTTTTCCTTGGCCTTCGTGAATGCATACTCGGATACACCGACATTTTCAAGGCTCTAGAGAAGTTGAAGTGTCTCCTCGACATTGTCCACTACTCCATCTACATCCACCGCCAATACCGTCAAATGTCTGTTTGCCTATGCCTACATACGCAACTACACCCCAAGTGTGGTAGTGAAGACAAATGAGTACCCGTCCGGTACCCGTCCAAATCTAGACCCAACCTCTACACAGCCACTCAACCAACCCTTCACAACGACCTCCCTCCGCTCAGCAATTCCTTTGCCTATCAACACAATCTAGGATGCACTGCTGTTATCTAGTACTTTTCGTTCTGGTTCCCCGACTCATGCCTCATGCACCAGTATATGTCTTTTGACGTCAACGTCTTCAAGGCCGTCAATTGCGACGAGAAGTTGGAAGGGCTATTCACTTACCCTACATGCTACCTCCCCCTACGCCTACAGCTATGGCATGTACTAAACCCCGTCCCAGGATATACACCTAAAGTATCTTTCAATACATTTTAAAAATCCCGTTGCGATTATACGGTGAGGATTAGGCGCTGGAAATCGATGTGAGTGTTCCTTCATTTGTTTCTGTTGTATTTTCGTTCCTTTATTCTCGTCACTTTTCTTACCTTTCTCTTCTAATGAGATATTATGCTAACGCTATGTCGTAGGGTCTCCCTATGAGCCTCCTCTCTCAGCGAGTAAAGCATGAAAGGTTGGATTGGGCATTCGAGTCTTTCGTGCAGGATGGGGATGAATTGGCGGTGTTTAGCATTAAGGAAGACGTCCTGGGATTTCTTGGGTACGTTTGCCTGTCTTCTCCCCCCACTATTGTCTCCCGCTGTCTTTTGCTCGTTTCCTCCTCACTGCCTTCTGTCCTTCCTTTGTTGCACTCTATTATCCGTCCCCTTCCTTGTATTATCTTTCTTACCCTAGTTCCTTCGTTCTGTCTTCGTTACAGAAAACCTCCACCAGCTCCCCTCTCCCTAGCCATACGCTCCCTCATCGCGCACCGTACATCCAATATAGACAAATCCGAATAATAGTTCGCAAATCCGCCTCTGAGTCAGGCCAACCAAGAAACCAGGAACAAGGCTGGCTGTAATATATCCGCGGTTGGTGACAGGGAAGGTAACAGGGAAGTTAACGGATAGCCTATAGGAAAGGCGGCAGAGGTTGGATAGGCTCACTGTTGGTTTGGTGAGTTGGTTCAGTTCGGGTTTCAGAGTGTTTTTTGCGTTCCTTTTACCTGAGTCTTTCCCATCACGTCAATGTCTGAGGCCCTGTTGTTCGTCGTGGCTTTGCTGCCCTCCATTTCATTCGTATCCTCTCCATTTTTTCTCTTTGATTTTTTCTTTTCTTGATTTCCTCTGTCTACTCCAAGCACAGACTTATGCTGACCCCTCGTCCTCGTCCTTTTTCCTCCTCCTCTCTTTCCCCCGCCCTGTCCCTCCTCATCTGATCCAAGAATTCGGCCCTGTCACCCCACGCACCCAAGAGGCCACGCTGCAAAATCATGACATAGCAACTCAGATACCTCAGACGGGCATATAGGGAAGGGAACCAGAGCGTTCGGAAGGGAGTAATTGGAGTGTTAGAAAGAAAATGGTGGGGAGTTTTTGTAGGGCTGGGTATTGGTGTTGTTGGATTGGTTGCAGGGCTGTAATTGCCGTTCTTTTTCTTTCCTTGGTTGGGTTCTGTTGAGCAGGCATGGTATGGTCCTGTACACTACTAAACGCAGTGGCAACTACGCAACTTACCTGTGGATAGAGAGTAGCTTGTAAGGCTTGTAAGAGGCTTATTGAGCGATGAGAGTTAAGTATAAAACTTGTTATTTGGAGGACTATCTACGAGTCCTTATATACCTTTGAGGAGGTACAAATACATGTAAACTAATACTAGAGTAACAATAAGATTCTATTGTACTTGATAGTACAATGCTGGTTTCGTACACTATTGTCGTACTACATCTATTGTCTATATAATCTTATTGTTCTATTTATAACTACTACTATTGTTCTACATAGATGACGTTGATGGCTGCAACTGAATGCGCCAATTCAACACTCCCCCTTGCTAAGCAGCACAGTAGTGTGTGTAAGCATAGGTAGGCGCTGTAAGCAGCCATGGAAGGAAGGGATCTAGTGCCTTGATATTTTCGATGCGATTTACAGGACGTTCTTCAATTATAAAACTGAAGTCCTAATTGTTTCCTGAACTTCTCAAACTTTACTCGATTGAGAGCTTTAGTGAGTAGATCTGCAGGGTTATTGCTTCCTTCAATGAAGAATAACTTGATTGTCTCGTTGACGACTTTTTCTCGGACAAAATGATATCGAATATCAATGTGCTTGGTTTGCTTATCCGTGACAGGGTTTGATGCAATAAAAATTGATCCCTGATTGTCACCGTAAATTGGGATAGCGTGGAGAGGATATTCGATTTCACTGAGAAGAGTCTTGATCCAGAATACTTGTTGACTGCAGTCACTAAGTGCCATATATTCAGCTTCAGTCGAAGATAGAGCAACGGTTTTTTGTTGTCTAGACGTCCAGCTGAATGGTGCTTGGGCTAATTGTAGAAAGAAGCCAGTTTGAGATTTGCGAGATCCAGGATCTGATCCCCAATTGGAGTCTGTGTAGGCTGATAAGCCTTCTCCCCCTCGACCGTTGTATACAAGAGCATATTTTCTAGTGCCAATGAGGTAACGGCAAATGTCTTTCACCTTATTGTAGTGTTCTTGTGAGGGGTTTGTAGCAAATTGCGCAAGTTTTGTTACAGCAAAGGAGATATCAGGACGTGTTCCTAACATTAAGTAGAGTAAGGATCCGATTATCTCCTGATAATTTTGGCGAAGAGTATAGTTGACAGGAGCGTCTTTTGGAAGAGGAAGAGGGTGATAATTGGCAGGTAATGGGGTAGCAGAAGCTTTCGCGTTTTGCATTCCATATGTCTCTAGGATTTTATCCAGATAAGCGCACTGGTCTAAAGAGACCTTGCTGCCTTTCCTGGTAATTCTCATCCTAAGGAATTCTTTGGCATCGCCTAGATCCCTACATTCCCATCTCTTCATAAAGTTTCCTTTGAGTCATAAGACTAAGGCTTTGTTAGCTCCACAGAATAGAGCGTCATCCACATAGACTATGGCAATAACGATAGAATTTTCAATAAGATCATTGTTGGTGTCATAGCGTTTGTGAATGAAGATTCTGGCGTTGGAAATGATTCATTTAAAACCAAGTTCTGCCATGGACTTATCAAGACTTTTCCACCACGCAAGTCCTGCTTGTTTGAGTCCGTAAAGAGCACGAAGAAGCCGAATGACTTTATGCTCTTGTCCCTTTTCTTTAAAGGCTTCCGGTTGTTCCATATAGATTTCTTCATCGAGTAAGCCATATAAATAGGCTGATCAGACGTCGACACCGGACACGTGCCAACCTTTAAGTGCAGCTAAAGCGAAGATTAAGCGCACAGTCTCGAATCGAACAACAGGCGAATACACTTGATCAAAGTCTATGCCTTCGATCTGTGAAAAACCTTTTGCAACGAGTCTTGCCTTTTTACGACCATCAGACTTGATGTCGAAGACCCATCGGTTTTGAATGACTTTCCTCTTCATCATCATCGTCAGGGATTGGTTGTGGTAGAGGAGTGTCATCGCTTTGCGACGACTCAATAGGAAGTTGTTTCGAACCACGAGATTGAGTTTTACATCGAGGAAAGAAGTCTTCCTCAAACATGGCTTGCGGGGATGTAAATTCTGCATTGTTTGTACGCATGAAAAGATTTCCACGTTCTCCCAGTGCTACACCAAGATACGTCATGAGTTCTGACTTGGAAGCGAGTTTATTCTTTCGAGTTTCCTCAGGTTTAAAGACATAAGCTCCACAGCCAAAAACTCGCAAATGATCAATACGCGGTTTTTCCTTTTCAAGCATTTCAAATGGAGTTATCCATTTGTGTCGTCGTAAGGGAGTACGTCGATAGACATACAATCCATGACAGACAGCATATTCCCACCAAGATTCAGGTAGACACACTAGTTTCATCATTGCCAGTGCCTTATCCATTAGAGTGTGTATAAAGCGCTCGGCACGAGCATTCTGTTGATGAATGTATGGTGCACTTTTAAGGATTCTAATGCCCTTCTCGAGTAACATTTCTCGGTAGGTACCTTTGATGAATTCACCACCCATATCAGACATCCACTGTTCGACTTTCGTCTTATGTTGAGTTTCTACCATCGCAAGGAACTGGTGAGTGGCAGTTAGTGGTTGTATTTTGTCTTTAGAAATCGTAGCCAAGCATCTGAGGTGTAATCATCAAAGAAGACGATTATATACTTGTACTTGTGGTAGGAGATCGTGGGGAATTCCTTCAAATCAGTATGGATAATTTGGAAAGGACGAGTAGCACGTCGTTGGTTAGGAGGGTAAGCTTGTTTGGGAGTTTTGCCTTCAAGACAGCCTTTGCACAAAGGAAGTTCCTTCGGAATGATGAATTCAGGAGTGCCAAGGGTGTGTTGTCGGATATGTTTTAAAACATCACGAGAGGGATGCCCTATACGACGATGTAGAATCTCGTAGTTGATAAGATAAATCAAAAGATTGGCTTTAGAAGTGACAATTTTCGATTTGTGTGGAAGATAGTATAGCATTTCTTCCAGTATATGCTTTGAGAAAGTCAAGAATGTTTTATTTCTCGAGATGGTGATATGATCAGAGTTACCGTGCATAAGCATGTTGTCATTTAAGAATTGACCGACAGATAAGAGTTGTTGATTTAGATTGGGAATGTAATAGACCGGATCTAATTTCATAACTCTTTTACGTTGAGAGATCAGGACTGTTCCGGATGCACGAATGTTTGTGAATCCATTGGCAGTTTTCACTGGAATTGGTTTTATATAACTCAATTCAACAAAGTCATTGATGTCAAACATAAAATGTGCTGATGCTCCAGAGTCAAGTAACCATCCATCACCGAAGTGAATTTTGACAGTATCAGACCTCTTCTTTTTACACTTTTGGCATAATGAAAACAAAGTGCCACAGGCACATAGATATTTATTGTTGCCGCCAGGGATAGTGTACAGTTCATTATAAATAAAAGGGGTTGTTAAACCCAGAGGAGCGGTATGTGATATATATATACATGAAGAACCTGCTTCCATATTACGAGCTGCTGAAAAAAGCGCATCAGTACTTTTATTCATAAGATCTGAAGTGAGATCTGACCTGAGATAACCATTGTCCATGCCGGACACCTCAGAGTCTAGGGACCAACTGTAATTATTTGTGGCACTTGGTTGAACAGTGGGTGAAGAAGGTCTTGGACTTGGAATTCCAGCTGACCATGTCTCTATTGCGGCAATACTCGCTGACGAGGTTGCCTCTCCGGGATCTGTAGAGTGGCTCATCCTGCTGAGTGATTGCGGAGTCGACATGTACTCGAGATCGCTTGTGCTGGATAGGCTTGGAGACATGATCCGGAGCTCTGGCATTGAACTCGGAGTCAGGACCCTTGAGGGTAATTCCTTTTCCGTTTCCATTCCATCCAGTCCGACGGTTGCGTTTCTCTGCCAGTCGAGCAGCTCGTCATACCTTCCATCCTCGTTCTCGAGATGAGGAGTTAGCCACTCCCATCCCGTTGGGGAAGTCGTTCCAGGTGTTGGGCTTGCAACACGACTGGACGGCAAGGACTGAGTGGTCATGCCACTGGGATGTGCAGGTGGTGAGCCACTTTGCATCTCGCTGCGGACTGCAGCAAGGCGTTGGACCAGAGAAAGAGTGCCCGTTGATGCACAGGCGTTCACTACTGCTCGGAATGGAGTTGCCCCATCCCCATAGATGTGGAGAGGGTCCTCGGGATTCTGGAATCTCTCCCCAAGGTGAATTCCACACTCCATTATCTCGGCAGCAGGATCCGAGGCAATGCGGTCTATAAGTGGAACAGGAGTCCTTGTGTCCTGCGGCACCCTTACACCTGACTCCGTCGTTGTGGAGCCAAACACACTTCCGAGTTCCGAGGTGTTCACCAGAGTGTCCACACTCCAACTGGCATCTTCTTCCTGAGCGCATTCCATATCGGCATCTGGATTGGTCTGAGTTCCGACCGAACGTGTGAAGGCATCATTCCAGTTGTTATCACATCCCCAACCATCAGAAGATGATTTGAGATTATTCCAATAGATGTGTTCCGTGAGAGTGCGTTTGGGACGAGGAGAAGGGGTAAGAGGAGTGAAAGAGGAAGGATCAGGGTTAGACATGACTACATCCTCAAGAGCAGCGACAGTCTCACCAGATGGTCTCACGCCAATATCGCGTGCAAGATTGATAGCTCTTTTGGTACCTGTGAAAAAGGCGTCAAAAGGCTTTTCCGTTTCCATGAAGAATGGCTTATGGGAATCAATTGCAGCAGGCGTGTCAACGAAGGTGACTGTGTGCATCATGGGAGACATATCCCCATGAGCGAGATGTGCCTGTCCCTGTCTCTTGGCTTGTTCGTTCTTTCCAGATCGAACTCCTCGACGGAAATGAGCTTTGCCCTTGCCCTTTCCTTTGCCCTTTCCTTTGTTATCTCCGTTAGCGCCGCTGCTGCTGGTGCTGCTGTTGGAAACTAGGATTACCGTTCTTTCACTTGACAGCTGAAAGACGGTTGGCCTGTGGTTTTCCTTTCAAAGCCCCTTGGCGAGATTCCCAGACATTGACAATCTCGCTTTGAAGTTCATCAAGACTTTGATTGTCGAGTTGTAAGATAGATTGTTGAGTATTCTGATTGACGATATACTCATATCTAGAAGGGAGTTTCGAGATGATGAACATGACTTGGAGGAAATTGGGGATCTTTGTAATGGAAGCAGTTGGAGTTGTGGAGGTTGTGGAGTCGGTAGTATCAGTAGAGATACCAGCGGCACTAACCCTGTCGAAGTGCATGTGAATAAGTTCAATTGCAGCACTGGGATTAGCGTTGTTAGGGATGATGATGGAAGTGGCACGTTTAAAGTCGGTATAGACTGCGGAAGCACCAGGCTTCCCATAGGTATTTTTGAGAGTAGTCCAAATTTCTTTGGCACTAGTCATACCGAGTGTCTTCTGACGAATAGCGGGAGAAAGACGAAGCTTGATTGACCCGATGGCTTTATCGTTCTTCTCATCCCAGTCTGCCTGTTTCTTTAGAGCCGCCGTGGTAGCCTCAGCTTGAGCCTCCGCATCTTCAGCAAATTGAGGAGAGACAGAACTCACGGTGGCATCGCTAGGGCGATCAGAGCCAAGGACTGAACTAAGTCCAGTGGCCTGGAGCCAGGAGAGAAGAATATCGGCCCAGATGTTGAAATCAACACCGGAGAAGACGGGGACAGTGGTCATCAAAACATTGGAAGACATCTTTGATATGTTCTGTAGGAGGTCAACTGTCAGCATTTATCCATATGCAGCATAAGAAGGCAGCAATAAATGTGCCATGAGAAAGTGAAGAGAGGCAGCGATGAACGTGCCATGACAGTGACTACTCCCCTAGATCGTCAACAACTGCAGCTGGACGTAAGTCCTGCGCTGTTGGACGTATCGTCAAGCCATTAAAGGCGACGCAGGCTGCCACAAAGGGTGCCACAGGCTGCCATGAAGGCGCCATCCAGGTAGTATGCGAAGTCTATGGTTTGCAGCCATTAAAGGCGCTCCCAAGGGCCTTCGGGGCCCATAACCTGTTGAGCAGGCATGGTACCGTCCTGTACACTACTAGACGCAGTGGCAACTACGCAACTTACCTGTGGATAGAGAGTAGCTTGTAAGGCTTGTAAGAGGCTTATTGAGCGATGAGAGTTAAGTATAAAACTTGTTATTTGGAGGACTATCTACGAGTCCTTATATACCTTTGAGGAGGTACAAATACATGTAAACTAATACTAGAGTAACAATAAGATTCTATTGTACTTGATAGTACAATGAAGGAGCTGTGGGCCACCGCTTCGCGTGGCAGTAACAAGGCCCAAGTAATCAGGTTTCAACCAACTTTAATGTAGAGCAATGTTGCTGCCTTTCTACCTTCATAATATGATATCATTTCATTCTCACTAATTTGGGAGCTAACTTTTTGAGGAAAGCCATTTTTCATACCATCATAGATGTAATCTCCTGTATCACTGATTATTCTTAGAATAAAATGTCTGTCCCCAAAATAGATGACTGCTTTCAGATGGTATACTCTTTGCTGCTGATTAACTGTGAGATTAACAATCTTATCAACCTGTGTTGAGACATTTATTGGAATATAAAGTAAGAAAAATTCTGGGAATCTGATAAATTCAACAATTGTCTGAAGCTCAGTATGACAGGTTTGGCAGTTCCATCCAAAAGGCTGGGTGTAATTGTCCAACCATTCCTGAGTGGAATGATATGCACGTGTTGAAGTGTATAAAAGCATATTGTTTCTATTCTTCCAAGGCTTGAAAGTATGGTCATTACTACATACAACCCTTCGTTTAGAAAAGGGCATATCTGATTGAGTCAGTTGAAGTAGGACTTCACTAGCATCTGCATACTCACCGTATGGAAAGGCTTCAGGATCAATGTGATGGAGACCCAGTCTTAAGCTTTCTCTGCAAGGTGCAAGGTCAACAACATTAGACTGAAAGGCACTAGCCAACTCTGTGGAGAGTATTTGTGTAAAATGAGATGCTTCTATTTGAAATTTTTCTGAATAATTTGAGTGTAAATAGTCAAGTAACATTATAGCAGAATCATAGGCTCAGCTATTATTGGACCAGTTTAAGAAAGAAAGTAGCTGGGTAGATTCAGTAGAAATATTCTTATCTTCTTTAAGCTTCTTCAAAGGAATGTCATTAATTACTTCTTCAGACCTACTTTTCCTTTTGAGACTTGAAGTTGATACATTAGTTACAGCTCCTAGTGCTGGTTTAAAATTACCTCTCAGTTGTGTAGATTTCTTCTGTTGATGTATTTTATCATCAGCAATGATCTGCCATGTTTCTCCAGACTCAAAAGTGTCAGGTAAAGGATCACTATCATTCCACACAATAGATTTGTGTGCAAAAGCAGGTACAAAGCTTTTACCTTTTATAGTGCGGAAAGATTTAATCAGCATTGAACGTCGATCACCTGAGACTGAGGCTGATAAGAGGCCTAAATGTTTAAGTTTACTTATTTCATCTAAGATTTCTAGCTCTCTCAATTCCTGTCTATATCCCCCTTTGTTTTTCAGGCCTCCTGTAAGAAGACTTCCATTGAATCCTTGAAGGACTAATGTTTGGTCAGCACAGGAGCTGCGTGATAATGCAGTATATATAGCTCGGAAATCTCTGCTATTATTAATGTCAACCACATTCCAATTTCTTGTTTTGCCTTGAGATGCAAAATCTGTCATAGCAAAATTGGGAAGTACTTCAACTTGAGTACGGGATATGGCAATTTGGGAATCATCTGAAAGTTTGCATTCAATTCTGACAGTATTTCGAGTTATTGGTACTACATTTTCAGGAAGACCCTCAAATTGAATTGGAGATGGAGGTTTAGGGGGGTTATGTAGTTTAATAAAAAGAACATCTAAGACAGGCTTGCCATGGTTGCCCACTTTCTCTTTCCAGCTATGGACATGCCCTTCTTGTCCCTTAGTAATACAGAGTTCAGTAGCACTGTTATATCTAATCATGACAGGCATTCCTAGACATAGATCCAGTCTACCAGGGATTTTTCTATCATTATAAGAATGGGGTTGAGTCCATAACTCATGTTGAACTTTATTATTGACTTTGAATCTCTTTGACTTGCGTCTTTTTCTATGCTGTTTTTCATTTTCTGGAATATCTTCCAGAACAACCTGTTCATCTTCTGAATAAAAAGACATCAACGTCTGTCCTGTTTCAGCAGCAAAGCGTTCTGTTCCAAGCTTGTTAGCTACATCTTTATGTTTATTATAAGTAAGAATAATAGGAGTATTACGGAAATTTTTATTTCTGAGTGACTTGCTAGGCTCATTAGGGTTTGATATTAGTGTTCGCAAAAAAGCAATATCTTCTGAGGTACATGACTTATACCGCATATTCTCCAGAGCCTTTCGATAATTATCATCTTTTTCCGATGTTTCAGTTTGTCTCATGTTTTTTCTAAGCATTACAACTGTAGTTACTTGATGCCAGAGATGCTGGCCTATAGCACTTTCTTGATCTGCTCTTGATTTTGGTGAGTGACCAATAGAATGACTGTAAAATGCTACACTTTCACCACCTATAGCAGGGGCAGCTGACCAAAGTCACCAGCAAAAATCATGTTCATTCCTCCAAAAGGAAGATGAGGCATGCTTAAAGCAAGGGCTAACTTTGCACTGATCTTGTACATGTCTTTACATGACAACATTGAAACTTCATCAAGAAATATGTAGTTGACACCTTCCAACCGGGAGCAGATCTGTGGAATAGATGTTGAATGATTCTCTCCTTCTGGTTTTGAGTTGATACCAAACATATAATGATATGTCGATCCTGCTAGTAGTGCAGCTGCATTTCCAGTCGGTGCAACAACAGCGAGTTGTGTTGACGGAAGACGACCAGCATATGGTGTGACTCTTTTCTCTCTGCAAAGAACTTGCGTAAAGCACGCAATACAGTTGATTTACCAGTGCCACCCATTCCACCTATATACATCTTTAACTGCTGAGGGCAGGGGCTGACTGCATGATGTGCTATGATTCTGAATGCTCTCTCTTGCTCTGCATTATCCTGGAATTGGAACTCATTTGCTATCTGATCAATCAGATTCTGAGTGTGGCCTTGTCTTGTCCTTTGCTCAAATGCAGTTTTATCTAGTATTTCTACTTGTTCAGGAAATGGGTTTTTAAATTTATTATTGGATTTCTGGTCTGCACCTGATCTATGTCTTTTATCAAGTATATCTTGCCTCATTTTGTTGATTTGAAGTTTCCAGCCATGTGCACTTTTATCAATTTGCGGCTGACATGCTGGAGGAATCAATGATTTTTGGTCATGTAAAGTGTCAGTCCATCCAATATCTACCAAAAGCTCCTTCATTTTGTTCATCTCCTCCTGCCTTCGCCTTTCAAATGGTCCAGACTCTCCATTAAGTGGATCAGCTAAAGTGTCAAGTAAATCAGAGTCAATGCCATCATCATACTCTGGAAGATAGGAATCCTGGATCTTCTCACTCATTGCTCTTCTCTGTGCATTGTAGTCATCTCTGGAATCTAAGCACTCATAACGAACTTGAAAATTCTTGAGAATCTGCTCCTGTTGAGATGTGAATTGAAAGTTATCAAATGCATCATCCCAGGTCTGATCTTTATTTTTTAAATCTTTACCAGCTCTCCAGGGTTTAAACAGTGTTAGCATTACAGTACAATAATATTCACGGTTGCCTTTATCAGCTCTAGGTAATGTACCTCCAATAAAGTTTGGAACAAGTCGCTTATCATCTGATACAACCTTTAATGCATGTGAGTCAGCCAGAGGATGGCCATGAACAAATGGAAACACATTTCTTGCCAATTTTTCCTTGGAAACTGGCTTTGGGCCTTGAGGATATTTACGTGTACTCAGTTCATTATCAGATTCAAAACCTGCATCATTGAATGACACGCCTGGTAATTGCTCTGCATTGTCACATACATCTTTCTTAGTAGAAACTTTGAGTCTTTCACATCGCTGCACCCAATCGTAAAGACACATTTGTTCAAGATGTCAGGGGCGGTATATATAATCATAAACTTGTGAGAGTGCAACTACACCATTGCGCTTCCTTAGAAGAATTACTTTATCTTTCATAGAACATGAGTTCTCATCAGAAATAGTCCAGCATTTTTGAACCTCATTTACATAGTTTTTCCAGTAGAAGGATTTGAACTTATGGCTGGTATAGTGGTCTGGATTGTCTAGCAGATACATGCAAATCATTGGAGCTCCCAATTCCATTTTGACTGATAATAAATTTACCATTTGTGTTACTAATTTTCTTACTTTCTCTTGCCGACTCAATGGTCCATTTAACATTTCAGAATTTCTTTCAAGCACTGACTTTATGACATCAAAAATTACATGAGTATTCAAACTCCATTTTGTGATATAATTTGTCACATAGTATACAACAGCTTTGATTGCGGTTCCAGACAGTAGGGAAGTCACATCTGAGTTGCATCTAAGTAGATAAGTCATGGTAGGATTATAAGTATTAATCCAAGGCTCATGTTTCTGCATCTTTAAGTAACCTGTCTCCTGGTCAACCTGAGTTGTCTCCACAAATTGACGTGGAAATCTTGCACTACATGTACCATACTTATTATCAAGACAGCCAAAATAATCTTTGTTCTTTTTACGCTTGCCATCCTTTCCCATGGTTGACTTGCATTTATGGATGTGAGTGCGAGATACAATGTCATCCACTTCATCTTTATAATGATTCCACCATTGTTCAGTAGATAAGCAAGTCTCACAGCTCTCCTTGAAATTGCATTTATGATTGACTGGTTTTGGTGGCTCTGCAGGGAGTGAATAAAGTGGATTAACATAATCTTCTGATTGGGCTCTGAGCCTGACATTTTCTTCAACACTTTCTTGATTTCCTGTCATGAAATTACCAGTATGTGCACTTTCAAGATATTCAACAATTCTCTTTTGAAAGTCACTGTTTGGATCCAGGATTGCATCTCTTATCTCTTGGGGAGATTTGGAAAAGGCAATCCAAAGAAGCATGTGCAAGTGAAGTGTCAGTCTACCTTGCTGCTCTACAGTACCATAATATGCACTTGTCTTGCCAAAAAGACCGTCATGATCACTATCAACACCTAATATATGCTTTATAAACATCCTCACCATAAAATCAAAGAACTTAGCCCCAGAAACTGGATTTCTGATTACTTGTCGGGTCCTGTCATCATCTGGTAAATTTAGACATGGTTGAAACTTCTCATCTGTACCTGCATGATATAGACAGAGTAGATGAGTTGTGTCTGAGGGAGCAAAGGTGATATACCAGGATGGTGCACCTAAATATGCAATCAGTGACCATAACTCATTTCTAAGATATTTTTTGCTAGTCATGGACCCTTTCACCCCACCACCAACATGATCCAGATCTTGAATGACAGAAAAGCAAGTCTTTTCATCCTCTGTCTCAGGATGTACTATTTCACCTTTATCAAGTCTTTGTATAATATTATTCAATACTGCTTGATTAATATTGAGTATGCGGTCAGCAATTGCTGGAAATGATTGAAGCTCAGTCATTGCAAAGCCATTATGGGTTGCTGCTTTTATTTGCTCATGGGAAAATGCAATAAATGGAAATGTGATGTCAGTTTCAAAACGTTTATCATGATAATTGAGTAGGAATTTTTTATGGCTTTCTCTCCAAATTGTGGAATATCATTCATTTCAAAGCCTCCTAGGCCATATGGAAACAGCCATGGGAAAATTGAGGGGTATAATTTTGGATTTCTGAAGATTGTTGAGCTATCTTTACTGTGACCCACTGCTTTAAATGTGCCAGTGCTTTTGCTTTCTGTGATTCCACAGTTTCATTTTGAAGGTTAAGCCCATGCACCACAAAAGGAACTTCACCCTGTTCAGTTCCAATTTCTGGTTCATTATCATGTACACTTGTCCCTTCTGGAACTCTGTTTCCTTCACTAGCTGTTGGTTTCCATTCTACTGACACAGGTGGCAAATCTTCTGAGTACTGATTAAGATTCTCTAATGAAATATTTAATTCATGATAAGCTGGGTGATTTAATTTTAACCATGTCAATGCATTATAAACATACTTTCGTCGTACTAACATTGGCGTTCTCTGATAATCTTTTTCAGTTGGTTTGCATGGTCCAGTAAACATAATCGCTAGCACTTCATCTAGGTCATCTGGTGGAGGAGGTAATGTATCATATACTTTGACAACAGGAGAGTCAAAAGCTATGACATGAGAAATCATTTTTCTCATGCCTGATGAGACACGCACAAAGCAGCAATTAGTTTGAATTTTTTGAATTAACAATTTTTCCACAAAATTCAAGCGCTTTAGCTCATCTGGAATGTCTCCAAGCCATAAACCTCTGGCCAAACATATTCTTGGCATTTTTCCATTTATCAGAGCCTTACGGCACTCACTACAAACTTTGTTGCACTTTTTGTCTATGACTGGTTCATCATATTCTTTGATTCTGTCTGTACTAAGTTTGCGCTCTAAACGCGTCACACCTGACACTTTGAGATGGCCAAGAAAGTGATAAATTGACTTTAAAGGAGTGAGCTCAGCACACTGCCTTAGCTGCCCACACACAGCGCACCCAGCCTCCTGGATTTTGTCAGGGTGAAAATCATTACTCCAACTGCGAATGACATTTAGAACATTGTCTTGTGATGCAGGCTTGGGTGGAAACTTTTTATCTTCTGGGTGAATTGGGTGTACATAATTGATTGGCCTGAAGACAGAAATAAGATAAGGACAAGAATCTACACAAGTGTGAGACTCACACAGTTTCTGAATTTGCGTTAGCGTAGATTTTGCACCAGTTTTGATATTATGTGCTCTGGCTAGATGCCGAATCTGATCATGGTATAGCATTTTGTAAACAACAGTGAAAGGGATGTTTGCATATATGAGAGTATCACATAGATTCTCTGTATCTGTAGTGAACTCCTGAAATTTGAACAGAACTGCCAACACATTCATGATGGAGGTTTGCTCAATCATATAAGGCTGGAGATCAAGATAGCTAAATGTTTTCTCACTACCACGTCCTCCTTTCATGGAAAATGTAAAAAAATTATGCCCTGAGCTTGAAGCATGATTAGACCTGAAGTGAATTTCTAAATGCATTATTGGAATCAAGGTATGTGCTATGTTGCAGATGATTGCCAGATGCATTTGATTTATGGCAAACAGGCACCTATTCCACAAATGAGATATGCTGCTGCAAGACAAATTATACAAAATTTGGACATTGCCATAAGAATTAGTCAAATGGATCATTTCAAAGATCATATCACAATCATCACATATACCTGCAGGCTGCTGGCTCAACAGCGCCTTGAGGGAGGCCAAGTAATCATGTCTGTACATAGTATTTCGCATTATTGAGATTTTTGCTTTCTTAATAGTTTTGCATATATTTATCTGAATGAAAGGCAGCTTTTGAACCTGAAGTTGAAAATCTCGAATTTTAAGAGGTGGATGAGAATAGCTTGCATAAAATGTTTGCACAAGATTGAGACACTTGTGAGCACAGGCTTGTAGAATATTAGAGACTCTCAAATGAGTTATGTATGGTCTATTGAGTATATATCTCATGACGAAAGATGGCTGCTTCTGTAATCGTAACCAACATGCACGGTGAAAAGTCTGAGCAGTAAGTGATCGCAACATAATTGAATCAGTGACTTGTACAGGACCACTTTTCTTAATGCCTTTCATGGTAGTAGCATAGCCCAGGCTAAAATTTTGGTTGTATGAAGCAATATTCCTCTGTGCAAATGGCTTAAATTTCCAAGAAGAAACATAATTCAATTTCCAGTGGGTAAGATACAATTTCCAGTGTAGGGTATAATTAAATTTCCTGGGATACCGGGTAACAATTTCCTCAGGGAGATCGACGCTTGGAAGAGAAAGAATCCTTGAGCTTGGTACATATATGAAAGGTGATGTCGAGGCAAGGATTGTATTTTGAGATGGCGGTGATGGCAGTGGTGGATGTATTATATTTGAGACGATGACAACGATGACAACAACGGCAGCAAAAACAACAACGGCGGCAACAACAACAACAACGGGGACAACAACAATAATGACAGTGGCGGCGGCAGCGGGGACCAGCAGTAAAGACAAGTCGATGTTGTGGGACCAGAAGACATCAAGAAAGAAAGACAGATATCAAGACGCGAAGTACAAAACCGTCGTTGACAGACGTGACCAAGATTGAGGGAACAGCGATGCGAGGGATGTTGACATTCGTTGAGTTGATATGTAGGGCCAGTGGGTAAGACGTGATGGAAAGCGAGGTAGACGGGAAAGGGACAAAAAGACACAGGGAAGAGATCAGTTAGCAGTTCATTATCAAACGAGCAGTGCAACGTACCAAAAATGATCTGACACAATACGCGTATCATCGGCAACTCTACAATCTACCTGCAGCGGTCCAAACCATCAGCCCCTGTAAGAACCAAGGGGGACCGGGAATCATTACCGGTGGGATGTTTCGTAGGGTAAAAGCTAGCAAGGTTGAATTAGTCGGATGACGTGGCACACAGCTGAGACACAGCGTACTATGAGAAGACAAGAATAGCTGGTGCATACAAAGCAGATGGCCGAGCCAAATGCCTACAGCAAATAAAGAAGTTGTTACTTTCATGGATGGTGAGCAGCGATGAGTATGGGTGAAAGATGATGAGCGTTACAGAGCAAGTGCGTTGGCAGATCACGCGTCTTTGCGGCAACCGCCGATGACCGGTTACGGTGATCAAATGGCACCGGGACCGGTGGAGTTATCGAGCATAGCCACACGCGGAAACGTCAGGTTATAAGAACGAGACCCTAAAGGGCCTCGTAATGCTGGTTTCGTACACTATTGTCGTACTACATCTATTGTCTATATAATCTTATTGTTCTATTTATAACTACTACTATTGTTCTAACATAGATGACGTTGATGGCTGCAACTGAATGCGCCAATTCAACAGGTTCTTTTTCTTTCTCTCCTACGTTTCACAAGAACTTTGGCAATTGTGGGTATGTGTATGATGAGGAGCAGGGGGAAGAAAGGTAGAGGCAAAACCTGGAGGAGGAGGCTGCGAGGTGGAGGGAGGGGAGGGAAAAATATTTTTACCCTTCCCGTTGTCTACGTTCTTTCATCCTCTCTTCAGGTGTTGGTTTTTTCTTCTTGACTAGGTTTAACTTTGGTTTTCCTATCTCATTTTCCTTTTGCGCTTGTGTTCTGTTGCTGTTCTGCTTGTGTCCGCGGCTCTCCTCTCTTCCCATCCCTTCCCCTCGCTACACATCCCCTCATCTCCTTTTCCTCTTTTATCTCTACCTCACTAATTACCACTTGCACCCTTTACTATGCGACCCGAACCAAAGTCAAATAGTTGAAATATCAAGTACTAATGCGTACTACGCTGAGCGACAAGAAGGCGGATATGGAAATAAATGGAGTGGCTGTGCACACGCGCAAGAGTCGAGCTCGTCGTTGCAGACGACGCAGACGACGCAATACACAAGCAATAGTCTTCAGAGTTAAGATAAGCTTCAGAATGCGGTTACAAAAGAGTATGTAGTGTCCAGGTACTGTGAAGAAAAGAGGAGGGAATGATAGCAAATCTCCTCTAACCCTCTCTAACCCGCGTCTTTTACGCCTACAGCCGAAGCTTGTCCAGTCGTATCCACACCAGTTCGAATGCAGCAAAGATGACTTGAGGGGGATGATATCAGATCTGCTCTTGCTAGCAGAAAGGTATTCGTTTGTGAAGTCCTACCTAGTCCATTGAGGCATCTCGCTGCAGGCCCACAAGAAAAGAGAAAGGTAAAATGAAACGCAGTATATTAAGAGGACAAAGACAATGATACTCACCTGGGGAGGCCAAATCTCACAAAAACACCTAGTGCGTATACCTATACCTACTCACACTCCCCACTCCCATTCTCATCACCCCCTATCTCTCTAGCTCTGGCTCGTACTCCCTTATAAGCCGCAGTCAACCTCTCCTCCTTTTTTCCGCCTAACTTTCCCCACAGTGTATTTCCAACGTTCCAATCCTTCTTTTCCTCCAACACAATACGTCAACACGATACTCGATACTCAACTTCCTTCCCGCTTTCTTGCTTCCCGGTTGGTCAGTTGGCGGGAGGGAGGCATTTTGGCATTTCGAGTGTATGTAAGGATATACACAATGAAGGACCGGCGAACGAGCAGCATTGCGAAGTCGTGGAGTTCCTGGGGAGGAGCGTGGTTTTTCTGTAGGCGGAAATGAAAGGGTATCAATACGAGCATTGGTAGATAGGAAATTTGTAACTTCTTTGAACCTCAAAGTAAACATGCTCACTGCCTTGAATGTTTATCCTAGCACGATGGTTTGCTTTTGATGCATGTGCGTTGATTTGGAGGCATAAGCAGAAAGCTGGTTGCGCTGTCGTTGTGGATGGAGTGGTAGATAACAGTGGTGCATCCTACTTGGTAGGTGAAGACGAAAGCACTGGAAGACTATGCGCAACTGTGAACAGAGAGGAAGGATGCTGAGCGAAGCGGGACTGATTGGGTCAACTGTCAGCCAAGATGACGTCAGTTCCCGGTCTGACTACACACAGCCACATCAAGTCTTTCTGTCCATCCACCAACGATACACCAAGGCCCACTCCACTCAGCTATGAAACATCCTCTGCCTTCTGATGCACTGTTACAGTCGGTAGTTCAAGCTCAAACTGTGACGGTAAGTGGAGCGGTACCAACAAGTGCTCTCAAGAGCCTGCACTACATCCACCACTGCATCAACAAATACCGCTAACACCGCCAACATCAACCCAATTTCTGCCTACATCAACATCAGCCCCAATTCCAGTGCATACTTGCGCAAACCAGCAGTGAATATGTTTAGTTTTACATTTAGGAGAACGAGTCATATGGATATGTGAAGCTTCTGAATACGAGGTGGGTTTTCAAAATTTCAACTCTCCCCCACAACCCTACGTCTTTCTTATCTTTCCACCACTCCATACTCCTCGACTTTCTTCGCCCTTCTCATCGTATCTCCCATCTATCCTCCTTTTTATTGCTTTTAAAGGTCGTTACGGTTCTCCTACTGCCCCTTGTCTTTACGCGTATCTGGTTAGATTGCACGTTGAAAATTTTTCTACTTGATGGGAATGAGTTTGTCGTGCTTAAAAGCATTGAGAAGGACATTTGGGGTGAGTTTACTTCTACTTTTCTTTTTACGTTTCTATTTCGTCGTCTGGACTCCTTTTCCCCACCCGCTACGCTCACCTATACCTCGTCCTTGCCCTCTCTTCCATTTTATCCTTCCCTGCTTGTACTATCTCCTCCGACTCTCTTCTTTCATCCTCGAGATCCCTTTAGCCATATAGCTAACACCCCTCCCGGTATAGAGAAAACCCCGACTCTCACCCTTCGACTCCACGACTCCTCTTGGTCTCTCACGATGTACTAATCCAGATCCACATCGATATCTCTGCTTCTGAGTCCTGACCAACCAACTAAAAAGGAAATCTGGTATCGCGTTGGAGGGGGAGGGTTCCAATATCGCAGAAGGGGGGGAGGCCAAGCCACTAAGGGAAGGGTAACGGAGAAAGTAGTAGATGGGTGAGGGGGGTTAGAGTGAGTTGTCTCTCTACAAGTCTTGGCCCTCGCGGGCATTGTTTTTTTTGTGGGGGAGGGGGGGCGGATCTGGTTTGGTTAAAGTCTCTTTTTCTTTGTTCGGTTTTTATGCTTGTCCGTCATGGACAAAATTATTCCCCGCAACTCTCCCCTCATTTTTACCCTGCTCGCACTTCTTTCAGCTATTTTGAGGCCTATCACTTCCTTTTTGCCAATGCTCGGAATTCCTCGCCCTCCTATGCTTGTCCGTCATGGACAAAATTATTCCCCGCAACTCTCCCCTCATTTTTACCCTGCTCGCACTTCTTTCAGCTATTTTGAGGCCTATCACTTCCTTTTTGCCAATGCTCGGAATTCCTCGCCTCCCTCATTTTCCCCGCACTTTCCAAATATACATTTGGACTCCCGCGCGCACTTCTAGCGTGACGTGTGACATCCGCGCACTTCTTGCCTTTCCACACCGCACACTTTCCTTTCCACACCGCGCACTTCTTTCACTCTCCACAATCCACACCGCTGCGCGCTTCATATTTTTGGAGAAAGAAATGATTCAGATAGTGTAATTGTAATCTGATAGTGTAAGTAGACTTTAAATTTAATAGAGGCAATTCAAACAAGTATAAGTAAGTTAAACTCTAGTATCTAATTGGGTACCCTCACCTGAGATTTCGGAGGGAGCATCAGTGGTCGCTTTGTTTGGAAAGTGGGAACGGCGCATCAAGCCGTCGCTTAAGATCACATGGGGTACCTATTTCGGGGATCTCGGGCATGCTTGCCCCCAAAATATGTACCCCATGTGACAGATCGGGGAAACGACTTCTGTCCTCTATGCCAGTCAATCATGGACAATATTATTTCCCGAACTTCTTGATCATTTTCCGCAATTTCCGAACTCTTGAGGCTATTTTTGACCTCTCCGAACTCTTACAG